>JAFFST010054066.1:324415-337239 GCA_022414735.1 Noturus placidus
CCGCTTACTCCTTTTCAGGGTCACGGGGGAACCGGGAGCCTATCCCAGGAGGCATCGGGCACAAGGCGGGGTTACACCCTGGACAGGGTGCCAGATGCCTCGCAGGGCACACTCACACACACACACACACACACACACATTCATACACTACGGACACTTTAGACACGCCAATCACCTTAACATGCATGTCTTTGGAATGGGGGAGGAAAGCGGAATACCCGGAGGAAACCCCCGACACACGGGGAGAACATGCAAACTCCGCACACACATGGCCCTGGCGGGACTCGAACCCCGGACCCTGGAGGTGTCATTAATTTTAAATGATATAAATTGTTTTTTTCTCCCTAAACATATTTATATTTATTTTTCTGTCCTTAAAAAGGAAAAAATAGTGCGAACGCTCAAAAGGCCTAAAATAAAATAAATAAAAATAAATAAACAAACAAATAAACAAATAAATAAATAAATAAATAAATAAAACCCGGAAAAATGAGTGTGTGATCACCCTTGGTCCTCCACAGGGAGTGTAAACAGTCTTTAGTTTGAGGTGCAGCGCCCTCTGGCGGCAGCACGCAGAAGCACCGAGTATGTAACTTGTATCTGCGTGTGCGTGAGTGTGTGTGAGAGAGTAAGAGAGAGAGAGAGAGAGAGAGAGAGAGAGAGAAACGGGGCGGGGAGGCGAAGCAAAGCGACGATCTGCTGCGAGCTCCGTGCCGCCCGAACTCAAACTGTAAGCAGCAGCAGCGCAGCACCATCGCCTAGCTACACGGAAACGCCAACGCAGGAGCGGCGACGTCTCTTCTCCTCTCTCTCTCTCTCTCTCTCTCTCTCTCTCTCTCTCTCTCTCTGTGCGTGTCTGCAGGTAACACAGCCATGTTTCACATATTTACCGCATTCTAGCAACGCGCATGAAACGCACATTTAGGACGGTCGCTTTGCACCATGCGTTCTCTCTCTCTCTCTCTCTCTCTCTCTCTCTCTCTCGGATTTCCGTGAGCTTTTTTTCGAATGCAGATGGTCCGGTGGTGGAAACGTAGTACGTCATTAAAATGGCGCCAAAAGATTAAGTTCACGGGGCAATAAAACCCCGTCCGATACGAGTATTCTCACGATCTGACCTCCATACTGCGCTCAGATGGAATTTCCTCCATGAGCCAGGCGATGATTTGTGCAGTTATAGTGCAGGAGAGAGAGACAGACAGGGGGGAGAGAGAGAGAGAGAGAGAGACAGGCGCGGGGCTGCTCGGTGTGTGTTTGTGCCAACTCAGATGTGATCGAGCTCCAGCTTTGCTCTCACATCACCTCCGTCACAACACATTCATGGCGCATTAAAACTCAACTTTAAACTTTTTTTTTTTCCACCGTAGGACCCTAAAAGCCGAATAACCGCCCGGAGGGTTTGTTTTTTATTCCGGCCGCGCTTTAAATCCTAACCCCATCTGTCTGTAGAGTTGGCGTTAGTTTGTCTACTGTGCTGGTGTGTGTGTGTGTGTGTGTGTGTGTGTGTGTCACCGCTAAATAACACACACTCTCTCATTAGATCCCAGCCTTTCCGTGATCAGTAACCCGACACGGGAACATTTTAATCTTACTGACCCTCACAGAGTCACTTTTAATCATCTGTTTACCAAACAACCCCAGGCTGGAGTAACGTTAGACCAGCTCCGGCCAATACGCACATTTATTCCTCCATGTTTTTGTTTAAGTTGCCTGGGGGTAATTCTGTCACCGATTTCATTCCTAACTCTTTATGCACTTATGCAAAAACAATATATGCAAATCGTATTGAAATGTTCATATTGTTATCATTTTTTTTAATAGGAATTAATGTTATTGCTAATTTTGGTCGGGCATCCTAACGGGCAGCTATGCTTGTGTTAGGGGGCGTGGCCATTTAGGAATGTTTCGCTGGGTCTGTTTTTAGCGAGGAAGCCTTTAGCAGCGAAGTGTAGATGTAAGGCTTGATTTTTCTAAACTTTGCTGTAATTCACGGCTGAGTTTTGTGTATTGTATTGTGTTTGACGGACCGCTTGACTCTCTCTCTCTCGCTCGCTCGCTCGCTTTTAATCTGGAAATAATAAAGCTCCTCTAAACGCTAAATTAACGGAGACTGATGGTTTTATCCGTCGGGTTTGTAAACAGCTGCTATGGCCATAACATCAGCGCGAGACCGCTATTTTATCTTTGTGATGATGGTTCTAGATTATTACGTCATCTGTCCGCTGTAGCCAATGGGCGACTCGCTGAAGGCTCACGTGACCCAGTCAAACCGTTCCCGCTGTTTATGATGTGCAGAGTATACTGGAGGTTTTCCTCTCTTTATTTATTTATTTTACGCAATTAAATTCACTCGCCTTATTGTAATTATAACTTAAAGGTGTTTATTGAAATTACTAATCTATTAACATGCAAGTCTGCTTATAACTAACATTATTTATTATTATTGTTATTATTATTATTGTTATTATTATTATTATTGTTATTATTATTATTAATTGATTTTATTTACTTTGTGGATTAGTTGTTTTTTTTTTTACTTGCATATGAGTACATTATCAGTGATTATGGTGTCCATTTATTCTGTATAACATGTAAATGAATAATTTATTTAAAACTACCTCCATCTATAGACATGTAGGTTTACTACTGCTACTACTACTACTACTAATAATAATAATAATAGCTTTATGGGTACACTTCGGTGCACGTTTTACCCGTATTAGGTTTGCGAAAAGGATTTTCAATACAGTAAAAATATAATATTCCTCAGGTTCTGACACAGAGATGAATTTGTGCATCGTATCACCATTTTTATTATCTTTACTAATTAAATTTTTTTAATGTCGTTGTTCTGCATAAAAACTTTGCTCCGATGAACGTTAGTGCTCCTAAAGTATTAATGTTTTTCCAAAATCAAATTCTAATAAATATATCACTGTATTTATCCGTGTTTGACTCATAACTTTAAATGTTTATTGAAGTATTGCAGATGTAAGAAACAACATAATCACATGCAGGTTATTAATATCATGTTTACTCTGCGAGCTGTAAATATAACTGTAAATTTTATGCATTTATCTTTATATTTTAGGATCAGTTTTATAAAAATAAAGAAGTTATGTTTCTAAATCTGCACTGCTTTTACGATTTAGTTGAAAGAGTGATGTTAGAATTGCAGTGTGGGTCATTATTCTGATTGACAGTTTTCCACTTGCTGCTTTATTTT
Organism: Noturus placidus; assembly: GCA_022414735.1. Lineage (NCBI taxonomy): Eukaryota > Metazoa > Chordata > Actinopteri > Siluriformes > Ictaluridae > Noturus > Noturus placidus. The sequence goes on from JAFFST010054066.1 coordinate 327,642, forward strand.
CTCCCTTTATATGACTACTTCTGACTCTAAATATCAAAACTAGCGATTTGTCTTTAAGCCACTGCGTTTTGTTTACTAAATCACACGATAACAAACCATATATAATATACTGCTGTTTCTTTTTTTTCTAACTTTTGAACAAAGCACGTTGCTTGGAGACGGACTCTCTTGTTGAGTGCTGTTTGTACATTGTGTGTTGGTTTAAAGTGAAAATTCAATGCTGTTCATTTAGTTTCTAATTATTGCAGTGAAACTAGTTTGGTGAGTTATTTGGAGACGGCGGCTGCTGACCATGAAGCGAAGCCGTGTTCCCAGCACCAGTGAGGAGTCCGATAATGGAAGTAAGCGCTTTCTGTTTTCTTTCTCATTTTTCTTTTCTAGCGCTCCTTTCTCTCGTTGCATACCCTTCTCCATTCTTTTCTTCTCTTTTGATGCTTATTTTGTTTTCCGCTTATCTCCTGTCTTAAGAGTGGATAAGGACTGAGCTAGTTATTCTGTGCACTACATTGTGTATCTTTTGTCATTGTAATGGAGGAGGAAGGGTTCGAGGCTTATCAAACCCGCATGTTCACACGTTCATGAAGGGCCATGAGTGGATGTGCACAAGCAGGTGTGAAAGAAGTGAGCACCTTGAAACACACTCGGGTGAAGGATAGTGTCAGGCGGTGTGATCAGTGCAGTTAGCACGGCCACTTCACAAACTTGATCTGCATGTTTGTGTATGTCTCGAGTGTATGTTTCCAGCTTTTCTCCTGGAATCCCCCAATTTATAACTTGTAAATTCCCCTCATCTGATGCACATGATTCAAATTCTGGACTTGAATCAGCGGTGATTAAACATGCACGATCTACTACAGTTTAGTTTTTACACAGCTGTAGCACACCAGCTTCAGCTAAAAAAAAAAAAGAAAGTGTGTTAATTAGTTCACCCCCTGGTCGGTGATGAAATCGGAGCAACATACAACTATTCAAATTTATATGCATGTAAGAAAATTAAGTTTCTGTCCAGACAATAAATGGAAAGGCAGGTCATATAAGAAGCTGAGTATAAAAAAAATACCTGTTAATGAATCACACGAAGAGGTTACTTAGATGAGAACTCGAGCAGGAAGATGACTAGCATGGGCGGCTGAACAGTAGGTACTTTTCTATACATGTTTTCAAACCATTTGTGGAAATTTCCCAAGATGTCAAACTTGGCCAATAGGAACTGTTTCGCTAAAGTGCTGGAGGTCGGATCTGCCTAATTTGAAATTAGCACATCCATCATGTGTTTATTTGTAGATTATTTTCAGATTATTTGCCAGAGCCATATCATCCTGCAGCTCTCACCTCGTGTCACACTGAAGCTAAGCAGGGTTGAGCATGGCCAGTACCTGTATGGGAGTCCGCCTGGGGAAAACCATGGTTGCTGCTGGAAGTGGTATTAATGACGCCAGCAGGTGGTGCTCAGGTGGCGGGGACACTATGCCTTACAAACAGCAGCGTCTTTCGGATGAGACGTCAAACCGAGATCCTGACTCTCTGTGATCATTAAAAACCCCTGTCGAAATTCCGCCATTGGCCTTTCTCTATCATGGCCCCCTAATAATCTCCATCTCTGAATTGGCTACATCACTCTCCTCTCTTCTCCACCAATAGCTGGTGTATGGTGTGCGTTCTGGCGCACTATGTCTGCCGTCTCATCATCCAGGTGGACGGTGCACACTGGTGGTGGTTGAGGAGATTTCCCACCGTACAATGTAAAACACTTTGAGTGCCTAGAAAAGCGCTGTGTAAATCTAAGGAATTATTAGATCCTTGTATTTTTATTAAGGCTAAATGTTAAAGTATTCAAATATTGAAAAACTTTTGCTAAACATCTGCTGCGTCCCAATTGCTATGCTAAAAGTATGCACTCTTTTTGTGAAGAAAATTACATACTTTTGAGTGTGTTTCAAAAGAGTATGCAAGTACTGGGACATACTAACACGGAAGAGAACGTTGTTACGCTCACTGTCACTGTAAACACACTCCTCATTGCATTTTCTTCATTTATTATTCCTCATATAATTTATATTAGACCATTTAATTTACCTTTCCCTTGATTTATTTTTTCCACATTTCATTTACACCTCCCTAAAATGCCGCCTTGAATTCGGCAAAGCAAACTGTCACGAAACTCCTCCTCTCTCAAGGAGTAAGAAAGGAGTCGTGGGTAATATTAGATGAAAACGTGTCCACGGATCCACACTTGGTAAATCTACCGGAAATAGTAGACTATTTGGGATACTCATTTCAACAACGATTTGGGAAACGCTAATTCTAATCTCGGATGCTATTTAGGACGGATAGTAGGCGAATTGTAACACAGTTAGAGATGCTTTGCCTTTTAGTTATGAAGAGATAGTAAAGGTGACTAACTCAGAAATACTAATCACTTCTTGCTATTATTGCGTTTATATAGATGTTGACTTAGTTACTGTAGCTGTTTTAATGTAATATTATGACTTCATTGGTGAAATTCTGGACATCATGCTCTTGGGTGTGTTGGTTGATTGATGTGCTGGTTTTCTTCTCTAGGTAATTGCACATCATGGTCTCAGATTTCAAACTCCCATCACAGGAGACAAGATGGGAAGAGACCGTCAGAGGTAATTCCCCCTTGATGTGCTTTTGACCAATTTTCGAATGTTTCTAGCCAGTCACATTCTTGTATCACTGTTGAGTGTGTAATTTTATAGTTATGTTGTTTATAGTGGTTTGTATGAATGGACTGATGGTTTGGACTGTCTCTCTCTCTCTCTCTCTCTCACTCTCTCTCTCTCACTCACTCACTCTCACTCACTCTCACTCACTCTCTCTCTCTCTCACTCTCTCTCTCTCACTCACTCTCACTCACTCTCACTCACTCTCTCTCTCTCTCACTCTCTCTCTCACTCTCTCTCTCACTCACTCACTCACTCACTCACTCACTCACTCACTCACTCACTCACTCACTCACTCACTCACTCACTCACTCACTCACTCACTCACTCACTCACTCACTCACTCTCAGGTGTTCAGGACTGATTTTATCACAGCAATGAAGCTTCACGACTCATACCAGCTCAATCCAGAGGATTATTATGTGCTTTCGGACCCCTGGAGGCAGGAATGGGAAAAGGGTGTTCAGGTTCCCGTGAGCCCCGAGTCCATCCCCAAACCTGCAGTACGGTACGACAAGGCGAGGCGAATCAGAACACCCTCATCACTCAACACGATACAGTAATCAAATGCTTAATTAATGAACTGTGAGAGCCAGCTGTTCTTTGCCAGATGTTGTTGACGGTAATATCATTACTGTATATCTGGTGGATTTAATGGTTCAAACTGAGTTAGACAGCCACTTATTTTACACACAACACAAAAACTTTAATCAGCATACATTACAGATTTGAGTCATATCTTTTTTTTCAGGTTAGATGGTTGTCCTGGTGATGATCTAACTAGTCTTACTCATAGCTGTATATCTAGATTTAAAAGGTTTATAGACAAAACATCTTCGCTGTAGATGAAAAAACTTCAGCAGAGGAGATTAATGTATGATGTAGGTATGTAGCAGATTATCTGTAGTGGTGTATCTAATCACATGCGAGTTACATAGCTGAAGGTGGGGCATCAGACCAGAGTCTAACTACAGTGCTTGAGATATTATGTAGGAAAAGGAAGAGTTTTGAGAGTTTTCTTGAGTCATGTGAGCTGTTTATCCAGATGTTTTTAAGCAAGGTATGTTATGTAAATGGTCCTTTACAAATTTTAGCTGAATCCTCCATGATCCTCTAAGACTTGTATTACTTCAGGCTTTGCTTAGGTAAACAGTCAACCACCGCACATGGATAAATACAAATAAAATGAGATTTAATGAACTATTATGCAGAGTAAATGAATGTTGTTTTTACCTGAAGCAAAACTTGCATTTGTTACTTTTTACTCTTTTTATGGGGTTGTGAAGTATTCTGTCTACTAAAAACAACTGTGAACTGTGTTTTTGCATAAATGAACAAGAAATAATACTAATTTTGAACAATACGTTCATTTTTCAATGTCTCCCTTGTAGCGTTGTGACAGAGAAAATGCCCGGTTTGTTGTTCACGCGACCAAAGAAGCTGATTCGCTCGTGGGGTCCAGAGGCATCAGTGTTGGGGTACGTGGGTATCGGGACCCTCTCTGAGGGGACGTGTCGCTATGACCTGAACGAGGAAGATGTCGCCTGGCTGGAGGTAGCTAACAGAGAGTTCAATCAAATGGGTGAGTGTTTTATACTAAGCTGTATTCTTTCTGAATCATTGTATTTATCCAACACAACCCAGTTCTACCCCGGAGACTGATCTTTCTACATTGGAGACATGTGTTGAGAAGGCGTGTGTAGTTATTAATTGTTTTTATCACAATTATTACCTGACCATTTAACAGAGTTAACAATATTACTACAAAAAGAAACCGCTTTACCTGTTTAGTATTTGAAGTGAAAATGAATCTAGTCACATTCTGTGCTTAGAGTACGATAACTAAACTTTTTAGATAGCTTTGCTCTTCTGACAAACCAACAATAGAAACATGGCTGTAATATTTTTTTAGCTATGAGACAGATCCACCTTCTTGTAGAGTGCTTTGGTTTAAGGCAAATTGCAATGCAAACACAGGTAAGTCTTCATGAATGTCTTTTAAGGAAAAATGGCAGAGCTGTACTTTGTAAATCTTGTGGCCTAAATAATATACACTGTTATAGGAAAAAATAATTAAGAACAGTCTGCTGTGAATCGCCAACCTCACAGTTGATTATTTTCTTAGAACATCATGTCAGGAAGTTTTTTATTTTTTTTATTTCTCTTACAGTTGCAATCAAAAGGATTCAACCGACATTGCAAGTCAGGTTTATTGTCGAAATGTACAGACTCTCAGCTGTTTGTATTCAAACAGAAGCAATTGAAATAGTTTGACATAATGAATTCATCAAGTGGTTTCCCCAAATTAAAATACATCTTATAATGAATTCTCCAGTTTTAAAATTATTCAACTTCTTCATGGCAAGCATCTTTAGTATTTAGTAGAGCATCCTTTTGCTGTTATGACCTGCTGTAAACGAGATGTATAGCCAGACACCAGCTTCTGGCAGCGTTCCTGAGGAATCTTATCCCGTTCCTCATGAGCAGTGAGGGTGCCAGAGGGTGTAAAGCAGCCCCGGAGCATCACCGAGCCACCACCATGCTTGACTGAGGACAATGTTCTTTCTTCATTCTTCTTCATCCAGACATACCGATGATCCATCGTGACAAAAAGTTCCAGATTTGTTTCATCGCGCCACAGAACAGAAAACGTCCGTGGATTATTTATATGATTTTTAGTGACTTTTCATGTGCTTTTGGGTCAGTAGTGGTGAACATCATGGAAACCTTCTGCGTTTAGTATGCGCCTTACTGTACACACTGTAACCTCAGTGCCTGTTGCTACCAAGTTTTACTGCAGGTCTTTTGCAGTCACTCGAGGGTTTTTCACAACCTGCCTTCTCAGAAATCTGGTTGCAGCCATTGATCGCTTCCTTTTTCTGCCCCGTCCAGGTATTTCGCATATTTTCTTCCCATAGCCAGTTCAGATATTTCAGGTGTTTCAGCTCAAGCACACCTGGTGTAACTAATGAAGCCCTTGATTAGTTGTATCGGGTGTTCTAGAGACAACACCTGTTGCATATTTGTGCTGTTTTGAGGTATTCTATGCAAGGGGTTTAGTAATTTTGAAACTGGAGAAGTCATTATGAGATGCATTTTTGAATTTGGGGAAACCACTTGAAGCGTTCATTGTGTTGAACTATTTCAATTGCTTTTGTTTGATTTGTTCATTGCAAACAGATTAAAGTCTGTACATTTTGACAATAAACCTGATTTACAATGAGGGTTGAATAATTTGATTGCAACTGTATACAATAGCGTTTTTCCAACGATTAAAAGTTTTAAAATGTATTAATGAACAATTCATCATATATTTTTTTGTCCATTTATAGTTACACCCACAAAACAAGTTTGATCCTGTTATTTCTATAGACTATAAACAGTTGCTCCCTCACCAGCCCCTCTCTCTCTCTCTCGCTCCCTTTCTCTCCCTCTCTGTCCCTCTCTCGAAGTTGTAAGACAAAAATACACCTTGTCATGCTACTGAGAATCCTCAAAGCACAAACTCCTCTGTCCTGGAGACTCTACCATAGCAGGAAACTTACTAACTACTACAAAGCACTGACACCGGAGACTCCTTCTATAAATGTTAAATAAATTTCCTAACAGAAAGTTTCATAACACTTTCTAACCAATCAGGTTCAAGAATTAATTGCACTGTGGTATTTGTCTAAGGTATCTTTGAGAAAATATAAAATGTTATAGGTCAGGAAAAATTTTACCCATGCACATTGCATCTTTTAACCTTTCACTCAGTCAGAAGAACATATGTGAACAGGTATCCTTATCAGACAACCTTTATATCCAGAATACACACATACAGTGTTCTCTCACGTCAGCATTATAAACCAAACGTGAACTTAGTGTATGGATTTAGAGTGAAGGTACGAATGTTAAACCACAGGTGTGTTTAAAAGCCAGGTGTGTCCGTGTCCTGTTCTCAGGCATGCAGCTGCTGGACGAGAACACCATGGAGAGACTCATGGAGGAGTTTGAGCGCCGTTGCTATGACAACATGAGCCATGCAATGGAAACAGAGGAGGGGCTAGGGATCGAGTATGACGAGGATGTGGTGTGTGACGTCTGTCAGTCGCCTGATGGAGAGGACGGCAACGAGATGGTGTTTTGTGACAAGTGCAACATATGTGTGCATCAGGTGTGTGTGTGTCTGGAAGACAGAGACTTGCAAGAGAAACTTTCAGTTACATTCCAGTTAAACTACAGATGTCTTGTCAATAATTAATACAAAGCAGCTGTGATTTTCCTTATTTTTGTTTGTTTATAAATAAAAGGAAAAAAAAAACAAATTGGATTATAATGTTTAATTCAGCTACAGCTTTCAAAAACCCCAGTTCTTCTGGCTTGTAGGATTTCTAAACAGTTTTAAAATGCATCATTCTGCATTTTAATTCCATATTTTTGTAACAAAACAAATCCATTAGAAGCTATTAAACATAAACACCCTCGACTGGAGATCTGTGGAACAATATGCCTTAGAGACATTATGTGCTGTGTGAGTGAGAAGGTGTGCCAACCATATGCTAGTCAGTATGTGTGCATGGGATGGTGTGTGTGTGTGTGTGTGTGCGCTCGGGCGTAAGGAACATTTGGTGACTGTGTTTGTGTTTGTGTCTGTACGGTATGTGTGTGTTTATTAGCATGTGTGTATGAATAGTGTTGTGCTTTTTTCTGCAGGCGTGTTATGGCATCCTGAAGGTTCCAGAAGGCAGCTGGCTGTGTCGGACATGCGCGCTGGGCATCTCACCTAAATGCCAGCTCTGCCCGAAGAAAGGTGGAGCCATGAAACCCACCCGCAGTGGAAGCAAGTGGGTCCATGTGAGCTGTGCACTGTGGATACCAGAGGTATAGACTCAATGCCCTATAATGCACACTATAATATAGTATAGTTTGATGAATACTGGTCCACCGTACATCTGATAAATGCCAACACGGTGTAGGATTTTAAAGAAAATTCTTAATATGCAGAATTATTATTATTATTTTTATTATTATTATATACATATAAAGAAATGAATTTCTATAGGAAGAATAAAAATAATTATAGTAATGTCCACTTTACAGGTCCAAAAAATAAATCTATAAATCTTTCTGTTTTGACAACCATTTTGTCCTTCATGTTTGAATTTTAAGATGCTATGCTGCAAGTATAAATTGATTCTTTATGCATCGGTTATCTTGATTTTTACATTTCTTTCCAGGGTAAGCCTACCACTTTCTGATTTTCATACATAACAATACAAAACAACAACCCTAGGCTAAGTGCATTTCCATACGGGCTGTCAGGATGAATGTTTAAATGCTAAAATGTGCAATTAGTGCTCTTGTACTTTACTACTGCCGACATATAAATCCGCAGAGTTTTGACACAGTCCAATACATACTTTATTTATTATCACTTATCAACGCAAGAGTAAATCTGAAGAGAAAGTCAGGACACATTTAGGAATCGATTTTTCACATGTATGTGGTGTAATACTTAACAAAATAATGTAATATACTTCTTTAACACTACATACTGCAATACACACCACCTTAATACAAGACAATATAATCAAGGTGTCCGTGGGTCCTTAAGTCTTAAAATGTCTTAAATTCCTTAATGTAAAAACGATGCCTTGATTAACATTAAAATGTCTGAAATTCACGTTTCAAAGGTTTTATTTAAAAAATGCAACCGAACCGATACCGTAAAGAAGATTTAGACTTTATTTACACGTGTTGCTTTTTGAGATGGTAAACCCATGTGACTGTCACACTTTGTGTGTGTGACTCATCACTGACTACGTTTACATGGACCGCAGTAATCTAATTATTGACCTGACCTTACTCGTGGGCTGCGTCTCAAACCGCGTACTGATCGTCTATATAGTAGCCGAGATACATGTATTTTTCCCAACTACAGGCCTATAGTAGGTAAGTATGTGGTTTGGGACTCAGGCGAACTCTCTTGTTCGCCGTAAAATGTTGAGAACTGCCGTGTGTGATCGTGTCCTGTCGTAAAAATGCGGTGAAAACTCACATGACATTCATAATGTGATTAAGGTGTTTACATGTCTGTAATACACATCCATAATGCGACTAAAACAGGAATGCTCGACAGGAATTCGATTAGAGCTTAATTCGTGTATGACCTTAATTAGATTAAGGTAAGTAAAAATTGCTGTTTACATGCTAGTTTCTTAATGAAAGTGTAGTCTTAATCGGATTAAGTGTGGATTATTGTTGTCCATGTAAACACAGCTAGTGATTAGGAGTGGTTTGGTTCGCAGGAAGTGCCGCTCCACAACAACTTCATTTCTGTCTGTGCTGTGAGTTTGAGTCGCTTCTAACGTGCATTTAGACACAATACGTGCCAGATTCACTTTGCTTTTACGTTAGCGTACACTCAAACATTTTTACGGGCAGAGGTTTACAGCATTTCACCTGATTGGTTTAAAAAAAAAAAAACTGTCGCCAACTAAACTTGCGGTTGTCCGCCAAAATAAAAGTTCTAACGCCTAAAAGTGAATTAAGTCAGAAATATATTACTAAATGTCATGTTACTATTTGTACCCCCAAATAAAAATGTATTATTCAGTGCAATAGTAGTATTACTACTTTTATAACACTACTTGTCACATTACCCTGGCATTAAATAACTGGAGACAAAAATGTTAAACATCTCCTTACAGAAAACAATGATTATACATTCTTCTTTGTAATCCATTATTATTAGTATTAGATTATATGGAAAGTTGCCATACAAGTTCCTGTGAAATAGCCGTTGCAATAGAAACGATAACATTTAACGAGAGCGTTAATACAGTGGTGTGAAAAAGTGCTTGCCCCCTTCCTCATTTCCTGTTCCTTTGCATGTTTGTCACACTTAAGTGTTTCGGAACATCAAACCC
>JAFFST010054066.1:397819-428494 GCA_022414735.1 Noturus placidus
TGATGTTCCGAAACACTTTAGTGTGACAAACATGCAAAGGAACAGGAAATGAGGAAGGGGGCAAACACTTTTTCACACCACTGTACTGGCCTGCTTCTGACCTGCTAATGGAAAAAAAAAAGGCTGAGCTAAAAATATGAAGGTCAACCTACTGCATTCTTTCACACAGTGTAGATCTTTAAAATAAATTGCACGCTTGTGCTCCCTCAACACAGAGCACTGCGTTAAAAGTGCTGCAAGTTTCCTATAATGATATTTTACTCGGCGTAAACAGGTTTGTGTTCTTTATTGTAAATGATAATGAGTTTACATCAGAGACCTTAACTTTATTCTGTACATTTATTGGACGGATAAGTATTGCTGACTTCTGGGTTTTATCTTGACCTTTGCGATAAGGCTAAATTGAAAGTCCAAACAGGGACGTGGTGGGAAAGTGTGCCAGTTTGGTGTGTTGTTAATCCCTACAGACACTGCATTTCCTTAAATCTCTACAACAAGAATACAATATGTTTTGATTTGATCTGATCTATCTGATCAAATGTGAGAAAAACCATAATACTGTCCAGGCTGATCTGGAACCTTCATCCTGATATACTCAACAGCAGGCTTTGGAACAGCTGAGAATTCCACAAGGCACTGATGTTTGTACATCTCGGCTATTGGAACAGGTGCTAGTCGGAGAAACACAGAGTGTATGCCTGAATAATACGCCATTATACCCACAGACAGAATTCACAACACAGCTACGGACATTCTTTCCGATACCGAACGTACAGCTGCTACAGCGAGAAGGTTTGAGCGTGTGAAGGCTGATGAGAGCTTCGGCAAAGCATGGATTGTACAATTCCTTTTGTGGTTCTGATCATTCTTTATTACTGTCCATAAATTCATAATCCATGAATTCATCCGAGACACTATATTCACAAAATGGTGTCTCTTTTTGAACGTGTTGTCTTGGTAGCCGTTGATTTTCCCTTAATCCGTAGCTATTAGCAGAATAACTACAGCCACGTTGGAGCTAAAAATAACCCCAGCTCTTCAAGGGCGTTAAATGTACACACAATAGCAAAGGCAACAATCACCATCAGCCTTGACAACGTGCAAATGATAGTGTGGAGATTATTGTAATGAACCAATTATTCCAATTTGACAAAGTAAGTCTGAAGAAATACTGAAGCAATGAAGCGCAAAATAGTGCTAACTGTCTCTTGGATCTTATTGTATTCACTGTTTAGTAAAGTGTGTAATGCTAGAAAAGAGTCTGTAACATTTCTAACCATTATATGTGGTCCCTAGTCTCTTAAAAGGTGGATTTTTCAAATGTGTTTCTAGACCTATAATAATCATATATTATCATGGTTATCCTTTTCAAAACTGGATTTTGCAATATTGCCATATACATAGTGGCTCTCGCTAATTTCTTTAATTTAGTAGTCTCTTCTTTATATTCCGTCATTTTTCTGGCCCGAAAATGAGCTCCACCACTGCAGATTTCTGCCCCTTTTCCTTAATAAAAAGTTCATCCAAGATGCAAAGTTTCAGCAGAAGAAGTCGGGCCAGTTGCAGAAGAAGGCAGCTTGTCAACATTTTAAATTTTTTTTATTGAAATTCCAATTTATTTCAATCTATTCTGCCTTTTTGCTCTCAAACCCCAGTCCTCTGCGAGTCCCTTAGATATTCAAACATTGTTTAGAATTTTAAAAACAGATATGGACATTGCAGATGGTTTTCTTATGATAACATGGACAACATTTACATTTATGCATTGTTATATTTACATTTAATAAAGTTCATGTACATGTTGAGTGATTTCAATGGCATTGATTTAATCTGACTCGAACACTAAGAAAAATAAATCATATTTCAGTTTGTGCATAATTAAGTGCTTTCAATAAAAAATGGCTCGTTTAACCACAGAGAAAAAAAAAATAGTTAAAAGAAATAATACAAAATTGGGGGCATGCAGACTACTGGGACTGGAATGATTTTTGGACTAAGAACAGAGTTGTTTTTCATTAAGAAAATGAACATGTTAAACAGACAAGATGTTTAATTAACCTGGCAAAGCTTAACAGCTTCTGGCAAAGCTTAGTGGCCCAATGGTATTGAGAGTGGAAATAGAGCGCAGTGTAATAACTCTATTCCAATAAACTGTTATCAAATACCGTGCACAAATAGAACTATGCAAAACAGGTACGTGGACTGCTCAAGGTAAAGAGAAACAGAAAGAGCAGATTAATAAAGCTCTGATTTCACAAGAGAAAAATAGTGTTGGTTGTCGGATGACTTCCGGCTTTTGTCCGCATCAAACGAATCATCTTCATCTCCTAAAATGTTGATTATAATCTGACTGTCTCTCTGCAATTTCATGGAAAGGTCAGTCAAGATTAAGATGAAGACAACACAACATTTATTCATTTAGCAGACGCTTTTATCCAAAGCGACTTACAAATGAGACACACTCACACACCAATGGGAGCAGAGCTGCATGCAAGGTGCTAGCTTGCCATCGGGGGCAACTTAGGGTTCAGTGTCTTGCCCAAGGACACTTCGGCATGGGATCACCCAGGCCGGGATTCAAACCACCAACCCCACGATTAGTGGACAACTCACTCTACCGACTGAGCCACAGCCGCCCACAACACTCTAAGCAACCCAAGGATATGGCTGGTTTTTAAGATTTCAGTAAGATGTGGGTTCACTTGGAGCGAACTCAACGCATACGATCAAATATGAAAAAAAAAAAAAACAACAAAAAACCACTTGTTTAAGATCAGGGCTGGGCAATATATCATCTAGAATCATGATAAATGATTACATGATACACTTTTCTGAGATATTGTTGGTATGGTGATTTCTTATGTTTTCAATAATTACAAATGAAATGGTCCTGAATGGATGCTGTTGATTTGGCGTAATTTTTTAAAATTCTTTGTCTTTGTAGGCATTAAAGAAATGTATCGTCAGACTCGTAAGGGTTTTTTTTTTGTTTATTTTACTACTGTTTTGCAGACTTTTAGCTAAATTATACTTTGTGATACACATTGTACATCGTAGAAACCTCAATCAAGAATCATATGATATTTTCGGCTTATCGCCCAGCCCTACTTAAGATAACAATCTGTGAAGATGCGAATAAAGTATACATAAAGCAATAATACTCACATTAATATGACGAAGTAGTCAATAGTTAGAACTTGCAATTTTTCAACTCAGAAACGTAGGTCGATTATTAAAACTGTTATTTCGTCTTACTAGCTCTGGAACCAACAACGGTGAAAGACTAGAATTTCATTGTAGTAACTATAAGTGAACTATGATTTAGGGCTTGCTACCCTCATGTATGGAACCGTAGAAGAAGGTCTTATTAGGGCACTACTGCTTTAAGACTATAATTGGGTTCTACTGTTGTAGAACTATATAGAACCATAGTAACTGAACTCTGAATGGGGTTGCACGGTTTAACCAAGCAGATCCAGCAATGTAGAACTTTGGAGATCTACTCAATCTTAGCATTTTTCATTCATTTGGAAAAGCAGAATGCTACAATTTGGGACATTGAGATATGACTCTGATTTAGGGTTCTATTGTTCTGATGCATGGAACCTTGACATATGACATAACTGCTACTGTTGTAATATACAGAAAGCTGTTCTGCCCTAGAAGTAAATGGAATAGAACCCTGATTGAGGTTCTCCTACTGCAACATATAGGAACAGGTTTTCAATTGGGGTTCTATTGTTCTAATGCACAGAACCATACAACCAGATATCCAATATGTCTAATAGGTAAAACCACAGGGTTTAGTAGTTAGCATGTGTGCATCGCACCCCTGGGGTTTGGGGTTCGAATCCCGCCTTTGCCCTGTGTGCATGTTTTTCACATGCTTCGGGGGTTTCCTCATGGTTCTCCAGTCCAGTCCCCCAGTAATAAAAAGACATGCATTGTAGGCTGACTGGCATTTCCAATTTGTGCGTAGTCTGTGAATGGGTGTGTGAGTGTGTGTGCGATTGTGCCCTGTAATAGGTTTGCACTCCATCCAGGGTGTCCCAAGCCTTGTGCCCAGACTTCCCTGGGATAGGCTCCGGGCTCCCCTCGACCCTGTGTAGGATAAGCGGTATGAAAAATGGACGGACGGACGGATGTAGAACCACAGAATCAAATGTGACAGGAATTCACACATTCCTGTTCTAACATACAGACATGTATGAAACCATATAACAGAGCCATTAAATCAAACTTGTTCGGCACGGACATTTGCTATCCTACTCTAGAATAAATCAAACCCTAACGGCAGAACAGATTGAAATTCTACTGTTGTAATTTATTGGGCAATATTAGAGACATAACTGAGATTCAGGGCCTATTATTTGAATGCATGAACCATAAAACCAGACATAACAGAAATGCTGCTGTATAACATACAGAACTACAGCTCGGGTTGGAACCTCTACAGAGAAATGAGTGTGATGCTTGATTGCAAATTGTTAAAGAATACTAGAAAACTACCCGGCACATGGTGTGACCATAAGAATTTGCTTAAGATCTATCGATGGTTATGACAGACGGTGATGTCGGTTACGGAATATTCCCCCCGAGGCCTTTAACTCATGGCTTGTCAATCATGGCCACTAGTATTGAATAAGTCACAAGCAGAGATAAAGATACCCAGTCTATCTGGATAATAGTGTAAGCTGTTGTTTGGGGTGATTACAGTGTTTGGTGCAAAGGTTGATACAGACTCCATTGGCGCAAACAGGTTGGATTCATTGGCTGAACAAAAGTAAACAAATGCAGTGCTGTTGTGACTGTAAAAAGAGTGTAGGGTTACAGAGTTCCTATTAATCTAGGTGCATGCTGCATTATTGCAAGGCTCTGGTTTATAAAAAAAATAAAATAAAAATCCCTGATCAGTTTACAAGAAAGACAACATGATTGATACCGTGATTTTGAAACTCTTAAAAGATTTTGAAAGACCTAGGGCAATCAAATAATCCATCAGTCAATCAATAAATTGTCTTCATGGTGTATTTAGGAGACGATGCAATCCAACACTGTCCAACTGGTAACTCTTCACATTGTATATGGCTAAATCTGTTCTAAATGCCTTTACTTATGAATCCATTTTTTATGAAAGTAAAAACCACGTCAGACTTGTTCATTTAAACATACATGTTTTATACAAGATCAGGCTCGGGAAGCAAAGTGAGAATTGTATTGGAGATCAGTAGTTCGCAATTTAACGGAACTTCTTTCAATCAGACTTACTCAGACATAGACCAGATACATTCACTCACCTGTGACATTCCGATATGATTCAGAGTGTTGTTGTGAAACTCATGCCATTACTTCCCTGCTCTTATTATGGCCAAAAACAGCTAAAGTTCCGCATGGAATCCATTAAATCAGCAAACAAACACACTTTAAATAGAACCTTGCAGAAAAAAACCCCAAAAAAAAAACAGTTTGACTGATTAAAAAGATAGTCATGTGTGTTTGCATAGACGTGTATGGGCTTTGTATCCAGACTACGGCTATTGCTTCTCAGATTACTATCTGTTTTTCTTATATTAAAATAACCCACCCAGCCACGGAGATGAGATCTATTAAAATATTGACCGTTTGACCCTGACAAACAGCTGACAAGGCAAATTAACCAAACATCATTCGACAGACTCCCAAACATTCAGGTGGACATTATGTAATGTCCTTCACTTCATTAACCTTTCCCCCTCTCATCTTACATAATCTGCCTGACTGAAAGACGCACACATCTATCAGACACAGAACAACACCACCTCATTATAGTGGCGTAGAGGGACAAATAGCATGTTTTTCACCTGACTGTGGTACAGAACCCATAACTACGGTAAGGTGTCTCTTACCCAACACCTAACTGCACCTATTAAAATGAGTTATTTAGAGATGCTGGTGTAGACAGTAAACACAAATAACTTGGGATGTATCGATACCAATAATGGTATCGTGTATAGGTCTGATACCTTACATCCGAGATAAGTCTAGTGTACGTGGACAGGTAACACAAAAAGACAATGCTCTGGACACATTGCATGATTAATGCCATGCAAGGTGCTAATTGCCATCGGGGGCAACTCGGGGTTCAGTATCTTGCTCAAGGACACTTCGGCATGTTAAGTCATGTGGGCCGGGAATCAAACCGCCAACCCTACGATTAGTGGATTAGTGGACAACACGCTCTACCGACTGAGCCACAGCCGCCCGTTATAACATCTTAATCATAAAACGCAACGCAAATGCTAGCTGCAAATACTGGCTAGATGAGGGGAAAAAAGATTTCGAGACAATGCTAGGGGAGTGAAAATAACAGTGCTTACCCAGTATGCTGTTCCTGCCAATACTCACCATTGTTCAAAGACAACAAGGGATTCTGACATAATGGAAACAAAAACGTACTTAACTTATCGCTGTTTCATACGTGACACAAAACCCACTCGTCTCCACTGCAACTTTATCAAAGGAAACTAATCGAGCTAGCTACTGCAGCGCATTTCAAATCAGCTAGCTAACATTATCAAGAACAAGCCTAGTGTAGCGTATGTGCATGGATACATGTGCACAGTTCGTGGCCAGAGCTAAATAAAATGTTACTTGACATCCCGATTAATTAATTCTAAGTAGGTTACTCATTTTGGTATCAGTACCGGGATTGATGAGGGAAAAAAAAACCCCAAAACAAATAAAATGCTATTGAACGCATCTTTACTAACATTAGCGATAGTTGTAGAGGTTCTAGATCTGAAGTACAATCTATACCACATTTCATTTTATGTATAGAAACCTAAAGCAGATGACCAAATGGAACTTCCTGGGTTTTCCATTGTACTCAATGGGGGATGTTTTCAAACATTATTGAAGATTGCTATACTGTTAAAACTCGTAGAATTGTGAATTTTAACCAGCTAGTCTGTGTCCCAAACCACACGCTATAACTCAAAGTAGTTCTCTAATCCGAAACAAATTGTGGTCAATTTGAATATTAGAAAGTTCAGTTTCTCACTGTAGTGACACGCCCTTTGTTTAAACTAGTTTAATCACCTAAATTGCTTAAATGTGATCAAGCGATTAGAATGTTTCATTACCAAAATGAGTGCGAGTCTACGTGATGAACACTAGAAAATAAATAAGCGATTAGCCTGGAGTAACACGCGGGCACTTGGTGTGTATCCGATACCCTTTCCTACTTGTAATATTTCCCACAAAAATGTGCAATTCTACCTTTGAAACCAAGTAGCTTGTAAAGACTGAAGCTACTTTATTGGCCGAGCAGCGGAGAATGTATTCTACAGATCCTTGACCTGACAGATTGATATAAATAAATAAAATGATGCAATATTATGTTGATTTCGATAACTCGGTCATTAATTAATAATAATTTAACAAATGTAGCTTTTATTTTACTTGAACCTTTAGATTAACAGTTAGCTACCAAAAAAACAACATTGTACTTTGTTTTAACATTTATAATATAGGACTCAGAAAAGTCAGAGGAAAAGACTTTACACAGTCTTCAAGTAAAAAAACCTCATATTACACAATAGCCTGTAGATCATGTAAGACTGTGATAACAGTCCGCGATTTAAATATTTCCCAATAGACGGTGTGATTCTGTATCATGCTCCGCAGCAGAGAAGAACAACAGGTTGTTCCAGAACTGTCAGATTCTATATAAATATACACATATCTGTGCAACCAGTGCTTCTACACTATGGATCCTCGGTATTGCTGGAAATATTACCATTCCAATCAAATCTATATTAAAGCTGGACAAGGTAAACATGGCTGTCTTTTTGGCGTAGGATCTCCATCATAGGCAGCGGGACTATAATTGAGATTGAGAATTGCTTGTGCCTATTGTCAGGATTCATTTCTATAAGTATTATTATTATTCTAGTGCTTGCAATGGCCTTGTTTGTATAGTAAATAAAGGTTAAAGTGCACATTCAAAATTAAATAGTTTGCAAAAAACAAATAGGAAAATAGGAAAACCTGTACATCAGCCAATCCTGTGGCAGTAGCACAATAAAAACATGCAAATACATGTCAAGAGCTTCAGATAATGTTCACGTCAAACATCAGAATGGAGAGAATGGAATCTTAGCGACTCTGTGGTATGGTTGTTGGTGCTAGTATTGAATTTCTAGGAAACTGCTGATGTCCTGTTTTTTTTTTTTTTTATGCACAACAGTCTCAGTTTACAGAGAATGGCGCACAAAAACATCCAGTGAGTGGCAGTTCTGCGGGTGGAAATGCCTTGTTGATAAGAGAGGTCAGAGGAGAATGGCCAGACTGTTTTGAGCTGACAGGAAGGCTACAGTAACTCCAATAATCACTCTTTACAATCGTGGTGAGCAGAAAGGCATCTCAGAATGCACAACACGTCAAACCTTGAGGTGGATGAACTCCGACAGCAGAAAACCACATCAGGTTACACTTCTGTCAGTCAAGAACAGGACACTGAGAGTACAGTGGGCTCAGACTTACTCGAACTGGACAGGTGAAGATGGGAAATACATCGCCTGACTTTAATTACAACTTGTGAGAACCTGTCCATGTACAGCACTCCTTATATATCCCATAGGTCCCAGTTCAGTGCTCTTGGTATCCTGAGAAAAGGATATTTTTTATTTAATGGTACCGGTCACCTGACAATGAAAACAAGTGCAAAATGTTGGATCATAGATTTGTTACCACACGGTCTGGTGTCAAATGTTAAAAGACAGACAGACAGACAGACAGACAGACAGCGAGAAAGAATACAGTCATGTGAAAAAACAAGTACACCCCATGGAAATTGTTGACATTTATCACATATTTGGACAAACATTTGATCCTCTTTGAAACAGTGCCTATTAATAAAGCTGACACTATCAAATGACACATAAAACTGACATTTTGTAGTAATTTTCAATGAACAAAAAAACAGATCACTCACATGGAAAAAATTACGTACACCCCTACATTTATCAAGCCTTCAATTCCATAAAATTAGAATCAAGTGTTCAGGATTGTGTGGCAGTGATTAGGACCTGCTTAGGGAGTGCAGGTGGAACTCGTCTTATTTATACCCCTCTCATATCTAGTGCCTGGTGTTCCCTTTGTTATTGAGGTGTGTGGTGTCGTCATGCCAAGGTCTAAAGAGTTCTATAAGGTCTACAGAACAAAGCTTGTAGATGCCTATGAGTCTGGCGATGGATTTAAAAAGATCTCCAAATGATTTGAAATACATCATTCCACTGGAAGGAAAATCATCTACAAATGGCACGGATTTCTAATGACGGCTAATTTGTCCAGGACTGGGCGTCCCAGCAAATTCATTCCAAGAGCAGACCGTCTGATGCAAAATGAAGTCTCCTAGAACCCAAAAATTTCATCACAGGATCTGCTAGTAAGTCTTGCAACTGTTGGTGTCAAAGTGCATGCTTCTACAATCAGAAAGAGATTACACAGATTTGACCTGCATGGGAGGCGTGACAGGAACAAGACTTTGCAAGACTACAGTTTGCCAATGAGCATAGGCAAAGACTAGGCCTTTTGGAATAATGTGCTCTGGACAGATGAATCAAAGCTAGAGTTTTTTGGCCACAGTAACAGCAGACCTGTTTGGAGCAGACCAAAGACAGCTTTTCAGGAGAAGCAACTCATACCAACTGTGAAGCACGGTGGTGGAAATGTAATGGTTTGGGTTTGCTTCGCTGCCTCAGGGACTGGACAGCTTGCATTCATTGATTCAACTTTATATTCTGCATCACTTCAGAGAGTGCTTGAAGATAATGTGAGGCCATCGTTCCGAAAGTTGAAGTTGAACTGAAAGTGGATCTTTCAACAGGATAATGATCCTAAGCACACGAGGAAATCCACCAAGGAATGGCTCAAAAAGAAGAAATGAAGGGTTATGAAACGGCCTAGTCAAAGTCCAGATTTAAATTCCATTGAAATGTTGTGGGGGAATTTGAAACGGGTCAGTACATGCAAGAAAACTCTCAAATATCTTACAACTGAAAGAATACTGCTTGGAGTGGTCAAAAATTCCAGCAAGCCTTGTGGACAATGATATAAAACACCTACAAGAAGTTATTTCTGCTAAAGGGAGCAATACCAGCTTCTGAGGCCAAGGGTGTACTTACTTTTTCCACTTTTTCCAAGAATATCAAATCTATTCATATTTCTGTTGAATAAATTATTAAAAAATAAAATTTTCCTTGTGGTTTTCTTCAAGTACATCAACTTTATTAAGAGGCAGTTTCAAAGATGATTAAATGTTTGCTTGTCCTGAAAAAAGTCAAAAAAGCCACCAGTTTCGTTTCCATGGGGTGTACTTATTTTTTCACATGACTGTATGCAATAAACCATGCCTAGAGAGGAAAGCAAAAATGATCAGACTTGACAAAAGACATGGATATTGTCTTTGGTATAACGAGCACGAGTTACCCATGTGCAGTGTATTAAACTTCTTACACCAGAGCTGAAGCAACGATTATTCACACTCCAATCAATCAATCAATCAATCAATCAATCAATCAATCAATCTCCAACCTCCTATATTTCTCCTTCTACCTCTCTTTCTCAATTATCTTTTATAACCAGTGCAATGAATGACTAAATTAAAACCACTTGGAACACATGGAGTGCTGTTCAGAGACGCTTTTCTGTCTTTCATCATGGTTATCTCTATGTTTCTGTCTATCTTGACCAGTCCCTGACCAGCAGCCACAACAAAAAATAATGACCAGCAAGGTAGCAACAGCATAAACAAGGTTTAACAGCACACATGAGAGATGCTGTGTGTGTGTGCGTGTGTTTGTGATTAGGATTTAGCACGCCAGGGGAAGTAAGGCTTGCTGGGAGCTGTAGTCAGTCATGATTAGCCACATACAAATAATGACTCATCTCCTGACTAAAAGAATGGCTATACGTTTCATTTATATGGACACAAACAAACAGTTTATTCAACACAGGTAATCTGACTGTCTACAGTGTACTACCTGTGTCCTGGGTGTGTGTTGCCAGAGACACACACTGTGTCTGATACTGCAGTGCTACACTTTCTGTGTGGATTGAACATTCAGTTCAGTTAGAACTCAATGACGAACCCTGCCCTGAATAAGAGTGTGTGTGTGTGTTCTCACTGAGGAACTGTTCACACTAACTGTTCCTCAGTGGTGGAATGAACTTCCAACCTCAATCAGGACTGCAGACTCACTCACCATCTTCAAGAAACAGCTAAAGACCCACCTCTTCCGTCAACCCCTAACCATCTCATAAAAAAAAAAAAAAAATGCACTTACACCTCTACTCTGCGCACGTTGCTTCTTCTAGTACTCAATTAATAGATCTTGTATAGTAGCACTACTTGTATTGTTCCCTGCTTGATATCACTTTGCTTGTATCTCTCATTTGTAAGTCGCTTTGGATAAAAGCGTCTGCTAAGTGAATAAATGTAAATGTGTGTGTGTGGAAAAAAATAAATGGAGCCAATAATGTATGAAGTGAATGGTCATTCTTTAACCAGTGTTACAATCGTGCTGGAATTAATTGAATCATAACCCGCTAATAATACACAATTAGGACCAGACCGTACGTTTCAGTTTTTTATATTATTGGCCGATATTGACGTCTTAAGATTCTTTTGATGCATGATACAGTAAAGCCTTTCAACTAAAATAAACAGTAGTGGCCGTAGATAAAGCACTCGTTCACAACTCCATACATTTTGAATTCCATTGAAATGATCTTCTTTGACTGATAAATGAATTTTCAAATTTTCACTATGACAGATATAAGAGTATGTTCTGTTGATTTGGTTGAATTTCTAGATGTTATACAATCGAGATGTGGCGTGCTCATGTGGAAGGCCAACTTGCCTTCCATAGTTATATCTAGTTGTCAAAAAATGTGATGCACTAATAGCGGTTCCTTGAGGTAGGGAGTCGTGCGGCCCCATGCTCGGTGGAGGATAGGTAACGGCAGGGTTGCCACATTGGGCTAGTTCCAAAATTGTATTCCAAGATCTTACAGAATTAAATCTAATAAATACATTTCTGCAAATAGGCAAGGAGTAAGTGCAGACAGTGTATATGATGTACAGAGCCATTTCAGCTGTAAGATATATTGCAAAGATTGTAGATGGATTGGGGATGATTGAGTGGATAATGTCCGTACATCAGAAATGTAAAAGGCTCAGAAAGAGAAGAAAATGTCTTCCTTTTTTGATGCCAAAATTGTTTTGGGTTTCATGTCTTTTGATTTGTTTTTGAGATGTAGTTGGTTGGATATTTATTCTGAAACCTGGCAAATGATAGTCCCTCAAACACAGTTAGTGATAGTCCCTCAAACACAGTTAGTGATAGTCCCTCAAACACAGTTAGTGATAGCACCTCAAACACAGTTAGTGATAGCACCTCAAACACAGTTAGTGATAGTCCCTCAAACACAGTTAGTGATAGTCCCTCAAACACAGTTACTGATAGTCCCTCAAACACAGTTACTGATAGCACCTCAAACACAGTTACTGATAGCACCTCAAACACATTTAATGATAGCACCTCAAACACAGTTACTGATAGCACCTCAAACACAGTTACTGATAGTCCCTCAAACACAGTTACTGATAGTCCCTCAAACACAGTTACTGATAGTCCCTCAAACACAGTTAATGATAGCACCTCAAACACAGTTAATGATAGTCCCTCAAACACAGTTAATGATAGTCCCTCAAACACAGTTAGTGATAGTCCCTCAAACACAGTTAGTGCATAAGTCAAGTGTGATAATGTCTGGGTTCATTTTGTTTAAGGCTATATAGTCAATTTATACAGATTTATTTGTGGCCCAAATAATTGTGGCTTTGTCTTTTTTTTTTTTTTATTTGTGAAACCTTGCAGGGTTTTTTGTTCTTTTTTTCCAGCAGAAAACGGCTTGAACTAGAGAAATTACAATTACACAAAATTGTTTCGTGTGGTTTTTCACAGTAACTACGTTTACATGGACAGCAGTAATCTAATTCTTGACCTTATTCTGAATAAGACAATATCCTGATTAAGGAGTCACTTTTAGAATATTTCTTTCATGTTCCTGTTTTACATGTTATAGAACATAAATCGATTAACGGCACATGTCATTACGTCACCGCGCCACGCCGTCTGACGTCCCTCCAGAATTTCACGTATAGAATTTTAATTTTTATGAAAGCTTCAAGTGTGGTCAATTATTAGTCGTGACGTACGTGCACGCGGACGACTGCTTGAAGCCGTGAGCTGCGTCCCAAACCGCATACTTACTTACTGTATAGTAGCTGAAATGCATGCATCTCGCCTACTATATAGTAGATATGTATGCGGTTTGGGACGCAGCCATGTTCTCTTGTTTGCCGTAAAATGGTTGAGAACAGCCGTATGTGATCGTGTCCTGTCTCACAATGCGATGAAAACTCTCACACAACGTTAATAGTGTGATTAAGGTGTTTACATGTCTGTTATACACATCGATAATGCGACTAAAATAGGAGTACTCCACCTGTCTTAATTCCATTTGTGTTTACTTCCAGTATGACTTTAATCGGATTAAGGTAATAAAAAATTTGCTGTTTACATGCTAGTTTCTTAATCAGAGTATCGTCTTAATACTAGATTATTGTCGTCCGTGTAAACGTACTGAGTGATGTTTGTTGGTAAATGAGACCTTTTAGCTGTACTCATGTTCATCACACGTGAATTGAAGAGGGCTTTGACTGAATGCGGGTTGTGATGTCACGACTCGTCTCGGCCCTAATCTGTGGAAAACCTGCGGTAATTTACAAAAATGAGCTCCTCCAAATATTGCAGCGTGTGCTTTATTTTGCGTTCATTTTTCCAATCACAAAATCCTGAATGGACTGTATAGTCATTAACGTCATGAGCCGCTGGGGCAAATAAACCCGTTTTTTTTTTAAAGAATGCCAGTTCACAATCTGACGTGTATATGTTTCTAAAAAACATTAAGAAATGTTTACATCATCTTTATTATAATCTTCACACATTCATACATATACAATGAACAACTGTTTAACATTCTGCTTCATGCAATAAGCACAACTTAATGTAATAACATCTACAAACACCGTTAAGCATTCGAGAAGATCTGCAACAGCATTCAAGCATTTAGACTCATGCATCTCTGCATACCTTACCTTACCTAACACACACACACACACACACACACACACACACACACTGCAGTGTGGAGGTAGGTTAGGATGGTGTGCACGTGTGTATGAGACCATGGTTCGCCAATGCGTCTAAAACAAGGTTTTCTCCGGGCACCGATTCCTCTCTCCGGTATTACCGAGTCTATAAAATTTCTCTCTGCGCTTCGCGCGCGTCACTCCTTTTAGCGCACTGATGACGTCACCGACGCTTGCAGCGGAATGTTAATGCGGAGCTGCAGCTTCATTCACAAAAAAAAAAAAAGGAAAGTCAGTAGCTACAATGCCTTATTCCCTACAAACAAACAAACAAACAAACAAACAAACAAACAAACAAACAGCATGCATTCAGTAGATTATTTTCTTACTAGGGTTTTTATTTATTTATTTTACATTTCTTTATTTTGTGGGCACCAGTCTATTCCTCTAGTCTGTGGGTATTTTATTTTATTTATTCCTCACTGTTCTTTCATGTGACCGCAAAACTCCCAACATAACGTCACACATACACAAAAAAATTAATTCAGATAGTTTCATTTCTGCGTTTTGGATATTTTACCAATTCGAAATAATAATAATAATAATAATGCATAGGATTTGTTTTAATGTTCAACACTTCAAAAGCTTTCACAGGGCTCTGTTGTCAGGGGGCGTGGTTACGTCTGGGCGACCATGGCAACCGTCCTTCGCCGCATAGATCAAATAAAACAACAATGTAATGATGAGACTTTGACATTGAACAAAAAGTGCTTATTTTATCATAGTGGTCTGATCGTTGTTGGAATCACCTGACAGCCTGGTTGTCTTATGATGAAAAGAGAGCAAACTTAAATATTTTACATACTGAGAGAGATAGAGTGAGAGAGAGTGAGAGTGTGAGAGAAAAAGAGAGAGAGTGAAAGAGAGAGGAGAAAGAAAGAGAGGAGAAAGAGAGAGGAGAGAGAGGAGAGAAAGAGGGAGAGAGTGAAAGAGAGAGGAGAGAAAGAGAGAGGAGAGAGAGAGGAGAGAAAGAGGGAGAGAGTGAAAGAGAGAGGAGAGAAAGAGGGAGAGAGTGAAAGAGAGAGGAGAGAGAGAGAAGAGAGAGGAGAGAAAGAAAGAGAGAGAGAGAAAGAGAGAGGAGAGAGAGAGAGAGAGAGGAGAGAAAGAGAGAGGAGAGAGAGAGAGAGGAGAGAGGTGAGAGAGAGAGGAGAGAGAGAGAGCAAAACGCAGGCATGTCTTATTTCTGTCCTTTCAAGCAAATGATGAGTACCTGCATTTTGTCGGACGTGAACACCTCAGAATCCACGTCGCACGCGATGAGCGTCACCAGTTCCACTTTCATATCGATCGATGGCATTCCCTTTTAAAACGATCAACAACGTGATGGCTTTTTTATTGAGTTAGTTAGTTAGTTTTAAAGCAGATCTGACTGTATTCCTCTGTCGGACTGAATCGAAGTGTGCACCGCTCTCTGTGTGCTGCATTCACTGGGTTCACCTGAGATGCGCTACTGAAGAGACCTGAGCACGCGCTGACTCAACTCCTGCCTGCCTGACCCTCGCTGTCTTGAACGCAAGGGGCGGAGTTAAGCCGTTCCAAACGCACCAATCAGCGCGCGCCCGGTTCTGACGCCACCAGCCTGCATGCACTGTTGTGTGATCAATCACTCAAAGATGGTTTTTGAGTTAGTTTTAGGGTTTCTTTTTCCATGAACTGCTTTGTTTCTGCACAAATGATCTATCACGTGCTTTCAGTGAGCATGTTATAGGTTCACGAAAGGCCTGTGTATAGGAAAAAAAAAATGTTACTATGGCAACCAGTAGTAGGAACGCCTACTGGCAACTTCATAGTACAGCGACTGCCGACTTGCAGTGATACAATCGGTTGGACAGGGTGCCAGTCCATCACAGGGTGTGTGTGTGTGTGTGTGTGTGTGTGTGTGAAAATGTACCCTAAATTGCACTAAAATCATTGTACCTCACCATCAAGTGTCTTTTACTACTATTGAACGTCAACCAAAATAGATAGATAAGATAACATTATTCATTTTGTTTAAGTGGCAGTGCAGTACAAACATTATAAACATTATAAACATTGTACACCATGGGGAAAACACTGAAGCAGCAGTGCATATACCCATAGATATGGATCATGTATAGTAGTAGTTCTACTATCATCCTACGAGCTAATCCTAAATAGTCTCAATGCAGACAGTGTCCCAGCACAGTAATGAGCTGATGTACAGTGTTGTTACAACTGGTAGGAACCGCTCCTGGTCCGCTCTGTTCTACAGCTGAGCTGAAGGAGTCTTCTACTAAAGGAGCTCTGCTGTTCAGCAAGTATGTCATTGAGTTGATGCTCTTCATTGTCCAAAAAAACTGAGGGTGTTTATTTTTTTATTTATTTTTTTTTTTTTTAAGTGTCCTCTTTTCCACCACCTCGGAAATGTCCAGAGAGCGTCCCAAGATCGTGCAAGCCTTGTTGATCAGTCTGTTGAGAGTTTTATTTTGCATCTCCAGCTCTAATGCTCTATTGAGAGGTTCTCAAGCTTATGTAACTAAAGCTCCCCCCAAGCCTCCCCTATCATGTGGCACGCCCCCTCCAGGTATAATGATGATCTATTCTATATAAAATCTATCTATATATAACCTAAGACAGGGGTCTTCAACGTTTTCCAGGCCATGGACCCCCAAACTGATGGCGAGATGGATCGGGGACCCCCTAATTATATATATTGCATGAAATTGTGTTATATCAAACCGGTACCAAAACTTTCGCGACCCCCATGCAGTACCTCCGCGGACCTCCTAGGGGTCGCAGACCCCCTGTTGAAGACCTCCGACCTAAGATATAATTTGTTTACATAACATTTATGATCTATTTTAATAAACTTAAGACTTTTAATGATCAAAAATGAACATGAATGATCAAAAATGTTTCTGAACACTATAACTACTTTGAAAAAGAGAACTAGGCTGTAATAACGTGGACTACATTATTACATGTAAAACATGTTGCGGTCCATTCGTCTTGCCTTCTTAAAAACATTCGCATAAGAATTATATAAATTAGGATGAAGGGCACGTCTCATTATCCATGACATTGTTAAATCAATCAGTGGGACACCTGTGCTTGCTTCTTTTTACATTTCAGATCTATGCCAGCTGCCGTGCAATCACTGGGATGTGCTACTCC
Organism: Noturus placidus; assembly: GCA_022414735.1. Classification (NCBI taxonomy): domain Eukaryota; kingdom Metazoa; phylum Chordata; class Actinopteri; order Siluriformes; family Ictaluridae; genus Noturus; species Noturus placidus. Next base: position 415,215 of record JAFFST010054066.1, read on the forward strand.
GGTTCTCAGAGAGAGAAGTGTGAGTGCAGTGAGAAAGCAAGACCTAGCGCTTGCAGGACAGTACTGGCGGCAATTGGAAAATTGCTAAGGTTTGTCCAAAACGTTGCTAGATTTGTCCTTAGGCCACTAAAGTGGTCTGAAAAGTCACTAAGTTGGCAACACTGGTCTGCACTGACAGCTAGATAAAGGGCAGGCTAAGCTTCGCCTCTCCCCAGCAAAAAGAAAATACAGTGGGAGAGGGAACGTGGGGTTTTTCATTTATACACATTCTATTTTAAATTGTAAATGACGCATTTATATAGCGCTTTTATCCAAAGCACTTTACACTGTGTCACTCACCCAGTCACACACCAATGGTAGCAGAGCTGACATGCAAGGCGCTAGCTTGCCATCGGGTGTCATGCCCAAGGACACTTCGGCCTGTGGAGTCACATGTGCCGGGAATCAAACTGCCAACCCTATGATTAGTGGACAACCCGCTCTACCACCTGATCCACAGCCGGCCCTGCTTTTCAAAAATTATTCTATTTGAAAAGCAATAAAATACACACAGTACCCAAATGATGCCCCCATTTCCGATCTCTCCGTGCCCGCCGTGTAAATCCAGTTTACCGTAGCCATGATACTACCAGTGGTTCAATGTAAAATTGCCAAAAAAAACCTCACCGACACGTACGTTGCCTACATTTTTTGTACATTTATACATTTCTGCTTACGTTTGCAGTCCAGTTGCATGAGAATGAAATTTTAGTTTCACTGGTAACCATTAACTACTACCATGGTTGTACTATGATACTCCATGGTAACTATGTTTGCACGTTTAACCATGAACTAAAATGAGAAAAACATCTTAGATTGTTTTGGAAAAATTGTTTTGCAATGTACTGGCCAATATATTCCAACATGAAGCACTGCTGGCTGTTTGCTACAATGAAGTTTGCCCTCCGTTAAAGTGTCAACTTCTGCAAGGTTGATTTTTAGACTTGCTCTCGCATATGTTGATGATAAGGGAATGATTCCTTCCATACAATTTGTTTTCATTTTATATTGTGCTTTTATCAACTGACATCACAAAGCAGCTTTACAGAATTCCAGATATAGATTTAGACTTATTCCTAATGTACAAGCCAGGAATAATGGTGGCAAGGGAAAAACTCCCTGAGACAGCATGAGGAAGAAACCTTAAGACCTGGACTGTAACGATATAACAACATCTGGCACAGATATGGACTCAAGGCAGATAGACTGCTTAAGGCATGATACGGACAGTAAAACGCTTCCTGATCTTGAAGTCAGAGGATGACGGGGAACTACTGGTGTGTGCAGTGGTGAGTTCAGATTGGGGGATGGGGGTGCTTGTAGTTTACAGCATTTTGGTCGTTAAATACAGTTACATTAGAGTCTCATCCCACTCTCAGATTTGATCAAGGTTTTGGGTGGCAAGACCTACATGTGACCATGCTCCTGGGTGTGGATGTGAAAAGTGCTAGGCAATGCCTTCAGATATCAAACTTATGTGCTTGCTGAAGAGGTGATGTCATTCAGAAGCATGGACTGAGGAAGACCCAACCAGTTGCAGCTTCACTCTGTGTGTATTTTAACTGCCGCTCCATTGGGTTGTGCTGTTCTAGGGTACAGCATGACATTGCAGTTGCTCCTCTGACACCACAAGAGTTTGTCAATGATTACAATTTTAACCGTATTCATGAATGACATTGTGTGTATTGTCTGAGAAACAAGTTAGTTCTTGTGATCATTTACATTATAGCATCTGTAAACAGCCGTTAACTTACCAGCCTCTATTTTGTCTCTCTTGAACAACCTAGTAGATTAAAATTTTGACAAAGGACAGGGATGGAAGACTAATAGCACTAGCCAAAATAAGTCTACTGCTGGGCTTTACAGTTTAAATATTTTTTGTGCATTATTCTGTCAGTAGTCTTAATAGAACCTCTTGTATTGTCTGTAGGAAGAAAATAAAAGCAGGGCAGTAGAACAGTTCAAGCTTCCAGGTATTCTGTTTTCTCTCTCTCACACACACACACACACACACACACACACACAGAACTATGTACATTTTATGTCAATGTCTGTCTTTGTACTGTATCACTGTAGCGATCAACTGATTTGACATTTCTTTTATTCTTTTCTGAATATTCATGTTTTAATATAATAACGGGGCTATAAATAGAACACCATGAATCACACACACATACACGGTATGCAGCAATGGCACTGTAGACATCACGCTGTGCGTCTGTGTGTTAGAAGGAGTAACTCACTTGGTGTGCATGAGTTGTTGTGTGTCTTGGACTATCCATCTCGAGTCTGACAGGTTCAAGCTGAAGAACTGGAAACAATTTATTGGGAGGAAAAAAACGGAGTGGTTTATAGTTTATATGTGGGTGGGATTCTTAACATGTAGTGCAAATGAATTAATTTGTCGTGTGTGTGTGCATGAGCGCGCGAGTGTGTGTAGACTGCTTTACTATCTCACCCTGCTCTACCAGCCTCTGGCTTCACTGCAGCTGCAGCAAACTAGGGCAAGATATTTATAGAACAGAGAGAGAGAGAGAGAGAGAGAGCGAGAGAGAGAGAGAGAGCGAGAGAGAGACACACACACATACATAGAAAGAGAGAGAGAGAGACATACACAGAAAGAGAGAGACATGCACACATACATAGAAAGAGCGAGAGAGGCACACACACACACACAAAGAGAGAAAGAGAGAGAGACACACACACACACACACAGAGAAAGAGAGAGACACACACACAGACACACACACAGAAAGAGAGAGAGAGAGAGAGAGAGAGAGAGAGAGTGTCCAGGTGCAGAGGAATGCAGAGTGATGCAGCAGAAATAGACAGAGAGACAGAAAGGAGGGAGAGGGAAAGAGAGAGAGAGAGAGAGAGAGAGAGAGAGAGACAGAGAGTGAACAGAGGACAGACATAAAAAAATATATATATTTAAAAAAATAAATAAATAATGCCGCTCCACAGTATAAAAATAATGAACAGAAGAGGAATATGAATGAAGGAGAGACAATGTGTGCCTGTTGCCTGGTGACACAGAAACACTGCATTATCTCCATCTTCATGCCCAATTCATATATTAATATCTTCCTGATCCATACAGCAGCACTGGCTATTTTCATCTCAGTTCTCCACTCTCTTCTGTCTAAAGTCATGTCTTAGGAACACAGTAGAAGGCAAAGCAGTCTATTTATGCCTGATACATTATATAAGAATGAGAAGAACAGCTTTCCATTTTTTTTTAAAATATAGTTTCTATAGTTTTGCAGACTTGTTTCTAAAATGTAACTCATTTATACACAACCAAAAAGGCGGTTTGTTGTGCAAAGCAACAGAAGGCTGTCTTCCAAAGCCATGGTTGTCAAACTGAGGTCAAGGGGTGACCAGGCGTCACTGAATCATATACAGACAGGTCCTTTAGTATTTGGACAGTGACAATTTTTGTAATTTTGCCTCTGTACACCACCACAATGGAGTTTAAATGAAGAACTCATGTAATTGAATTGTAGACTCAGCTTTAATTCAAGAGGTTTAACAGAAATATGACACAAGCTGTTTAGAAATTACAGCACATTGGCTAAGTGGTTAACATGTTTTCCTCTGAATTTCGGGGTTGGGGGTTTGATTCCCGCCTCCGCCTGTGCGCGTGGTGTTAGCATTTTCTCCCCATGCTTCAGGAGTTTCCTCTGGGTACTCCAATTTCTCCAAATGACATCTCTAAATTGTCAGTAGTGTGAGTGTGTACGATAGTGCTCTGTGATGGGTTGGCACCATGTCCAGGGTGTCACCCACCTTCTTCCCCAAGTCCACTGGGATAGACTCCAGGCTTCTCGCGACCCTGTGTAGGATAAGCGGTACAGAAAAATGGATGGTTGGAATTAGACTTTTTTTTTTTTTTAATGTATTTATTTTACACAGCTCAAATGTAACTGGACAATTGACTGATCATCAGTTTCATGGCCAGGTCTGGACTATATCCTCATTATTTGACAAATGACAAATTAAGGAGATAAAATGTCTGGTTGATTCCAAGTGTTGAATTTGCATTTAGTAGCTGTTCATGGGAACTCTTAATATGCAGTCCAAAGAGGTGTTGATGCAAGTGAACGAGGCCATCGTTAGGCTGAAAAACAAAACAGACATATCAGAGCGATAACAGAAACTTTAGAAGAGGCCAAATCAACAGTTTTGTAAATTCTTAAAAAGAAGGAAAGCACGGGCAGCTGTGGATCAGGTGGTAGTGCGGGTTGTCCACTAACCATAGGGTTGGCGGTTCGATTCATGTGGCCCACATGACTCCACATACCAAAGTGTCCTTGAGCAAGACACTGAACCCCAAGTTGCTCCCGATGGCAAGTTAGCACCTTGCATGGCAGCTCTGCTTTCATTGGTGTGTGTGTGTGTGTGTGAATGGGTGAATGAGATACAGTGTAAAGCGCTTTGGATAAAAGCGCTATATAAGTGCGCCATTTACCACTGCAGAGCTCAGAAACACCAAAAAGGCCTGGAAGACCATGGAAGTGATCACAGAATTCATTCCTGGAGGACGTAGGCATATCATTGTCAAAGTCTACGATCAAGAGATGCCTTCATGAATGAAAATGCCAAATTTTGATACCAGATTAACTTGTACCAGAGTGATGGGAAGAGATGAGTATGGAGTACTCAAGGGCGGCTGTAGCTCAGTCGGTAGAGCGGGTTGTCCACTAATCCAATAATCGTAGGGTTGGTGGTTCGAATCCCGGCCCGGGTGATCCCATGCCAAAGTGTCCTTGGGCAAGACACTGAACCCTAAGTAGCCCCCGATGGCAAGCTAGCACCGTTGCCCCCGATGGAAGCTCTGCTACCATTGGTGTGTGAGTGTGCTCTCATCTGTAAGTCGCTTTGGATAAAAGCGTCTGCTAAATGAATAAATGTAAATGTAATGTAAATGAGTAGGAAATGAGACATCATCTGTCAAACATGTGGAGGCAGTGTTATGGCATGGGCATGTACAGTATGTCTGCTAATGGAACTGGATCACTGATGTTTATCGATGATGTGACTGCTTCTAGAAGTACCAGAATGAATTCTGAAGTGTATAGAACTATACTTTCTGCTCAGATTCAGTCAAATGCTGCAAAACTGTTAGGACGGCGCTTCACAGAGCAGATGGATAATGACCCAAAACAAACCACAAAAGCAACCCAAGGGCTTCTTAAGGCAAAGAAATGGAATGTCCTGAAAAGGCTGAGTCAGTCACCTGACCTCAACTCAACTGAGAATGCTTTTCACTTACTGAAGACAAAACTGAAGGCAGCAAATGAAGGCGGCTGTAATAAAAGCCTGGCAAAGTATCTCAACTGAGGAAACGCAGTATTTGATGATGTACATTAGTTCCAGATTTCAGACATTGACTGCAAAGGATTTCCATCCAAAATAATCCTAATATTTACAACTGTTGGTTTGTCCAATTACTTTTGAGCCTGTGCAAATGGAGGGACCCCTCAGGGAGGAAGTCTGCAATTCCTAAATGGTTAATGCAATATTTTTGTTAAACCTCCAGATTTTGTTACATTGGTTGAAATCACAACCCCCCATTATAAAAGCCATTATATTCATTATTGAGTTGCTGTAGTTTTTAGCCTCACTTGAAAACACAAATAAATAGGCATGTTACTGTACACGTTTACACAATAAGCCTAATATCCAAATCTGATTATTCAAATAAATCAAAAAACAAGTCCAAACTTCCTTTTATTTATTTATTTATTTATTTATTTAACTTTTAAGGAGCTCCCTGGCTACAAGACGCAAGACTATAGAAAATGTTCTCTAATGTGTCTTAAAAGGTTTGGTCATTTTAGGTCAAACTGTCAGACATGACATAGAAAAAAGCAAAGTTGTCTTCAAACTTCAGCAGCGCCAATAAAATATCAACTCAGAAAGAAACCTCTGGTCTTTGTAGTTCTCCAGGCTCTGCAACCGAGAGGGAAAAGACAGATGATCTGAACCACCAACATCCAGCCAATCAGAACAAGAACGCATCCAGTCAGTTTCGAGAGAAATACACAAAACACACAACTTGCTTTTTAACCGTCATCAAAATCATGGACTACTACACCTGGGGCGGCTGCTGATCAGGTGGTAGAGCGGGTTGTCCACTAATCATAGGGTTGGCGGTTTGATTCCCGGCCCACGTGACTCCACATGCCGAAGTGTCCTTGGGCAAGACACTGAACCCCAAGTTGCTTCCGATGGCAAAGTTAGCAGCTCTGCTACCACTGGTGTGTGTGTGTGTGTGTGTGTGTGTGAGAGAGAGAGAGAGAGAGAGAGAATGAGACCCAGTGTAAAGCGCTTTGGATAAAATTTCCATAGATAAATATTGTACTGTAACGTGACCGGAAAACATGGCCGGAGGCTCTTTTGGGTACCTCCAGAAACCCTCTTAAAAAGCCAAGCTCTCTGGGGAACAGAGTTTAGTAGTTCATGAGGTTTTCTGAGGAATCTTTCTATCCAGTTTAGTCAAATTTCAGTGCATCAAGGAAACATCCTTTCTGATCAATGTCTGCCAAGGCTACAACAAACTACCCTTTAACCCGAAATAATAAAAGCATTTCTTTCATGTCCTTTTGACACGGTTTTTTTCCAAGCACCTTGTGGACTTGATTTCAGACCTCTATTATTATCTGGAGATCACGAGGTTGAATCCTGATGGCGCCAGAGCCATCGTAGCTGGGAGGCTATGAGAGCGAAATTGGCCATGCTCTGTGGACTCTAGGAGGAAAAGCATTACTCTGTTCTTCCCCTATCAATCACAGCACCATCAGGGAAGAGGGCAGCTAGTGCTTTCCTCAGAGTGTGTTCTGCAGCCCTGTGACACAGCATGGGCAGCAGACTGAAAAAGGTCGGTAACTGTTGGTGAGTGGGAACTGGCCAAGAACAAATTAGTGAGAAAATGTGGAAGACAAAGCGATCTCTAACACTAAAGTCAATGCATTGACTTAAATAAATAAATAAGTCTTCTGATTGTGCGTTGCAGCTGGGAACCCATTTTTGTAGCAACAATCGTAATCTTGGTCTGACAATCAGTGTGAGAAAGTTACACTCAATAACAATACCACAATAACAAACTCCTACACATCTAGGGCTGGTCGATATGTCGATATATCGTGATAAATGATTACATGATACACTTCTCTGAAATATCATTGGTATGGTTATGTACTTTTTTTCTCTCTTTAGGCTAGGGTTAAGCTGATTGGCATGTCCGTAGTGTATGAATGGGTGTGTGAATGTGTAAATGATTGGTACCCTGTCCAGGGTGTACCCCGCCTTGTGCCCCATGCTCCCTGGGATAGGCTCCAGGTTTCCCGGTGACCCCGAAGGAAGGATAAGCGGTATAGAACATTAATGGGACCATCTAAGAGTTTAATGGGTTTTTTTTTTTTTTTTTAATTGTACTACTTTTGTGTAGACAGTTTATAAGCCAAATTATATATCGTGAGACGCATTGCATATCACAGAAATGTCTTCAAGCATCATATATGAGTATCATATAGCTGCCACCTCAGACTCGCTCAGAGTCACTGAACTGCGTGGGATTACGTTCTGTAATTTATCACAGCGCTGATTCATAGGTTTTGAGAGTAAACCCAGAAATACCTGTAACTGATTGCTGTTCACTTCGGTTATGATGCATGATGTTTTACCCAATAAATATATCCAGTAACAGTCGCAGGGAAGTAAACACACTACTGCGAATGGGTTAATTCACAGGAACGTTCTGTGAATGTAGTCCAGCCATCACTAAATGCAGGTTACTCTGATTCCTCTTCCACAGCATCCATTAGATTTGAAATGTGTGCATTAGCAGAGAATATAAAGCCATCTAGGTTGGACCGACGTGCTTGAGGCAGTGTGTGCGTGCGTGTGCTTTGGTGTGTGCATAGGAACCATTTGTTCTTTCTGGGAAGATGCTTCATTAACACAACACTTGTACACATAAGGCTAGGAAAATAACAATTATTATATTATATTATATTATATATAAGAAATGTCCCTTTATCAGGAGACTGTACTTTAGAGATCATTTTGTAAAAAGCTTTACAGATCTTTATCAGAAATGGTTTAAACGATGGTTTTCATGCTTGTTCAGTGAACCATAAAGAATTATTGCACATGCGCCTGTGGAACAGTCCCTAAGACACGAAGTTTACAGGCGCTAGGCAATTACGCTCACAGTTACAATAACTTAGGACATTAAAGAGACCTTTCTACTGACTCTGAACAACACCAGAAGAAAGATGTCTAGGGTTCCTGCTCACCTGCGTGAACATGTCATAGACCTGCTGCAGGGAGGCATGAGGACTGCAGATGTGTCCAGAGCAATAAACTGCTATGTCTGTAATGTAAGACGTCTAACACAGTGCTACAGGGACACAGGAAGGACAGCTTGCCGTCCTCACAGTGGAAAATGACATGTAGCCGTGTGTCCCCCAGACGTGATTGAGAACTTGCAGATGCCTTGGTGGAAGTGTGGAGAAACATCTCACTGCACGAACTGACGAATCTGATGCAGTCCATGACGATGAGATGCACTGTAGTACTTAATGCAGCTGGAGGACACACCACATACTGACTGTTACTTTTAATATTGACCCCCCCGTCTTTGTTCGGGGACTCATTACTCCATCTCTGTTCGTCAAATGTCTGTGAAACTTGTTCAGTTTATCTCCAAGTTATTGAATGTTTTTAATTTTAACGCAAAGATATACACACGTTAAGAGATTTGCTGGAAATAAAAGAAATTGGATGTGAGAGGGCATTTCTTTCCCCCCCCCCCCAAGTTGACGTTTAGTCACTGTTAACATCAGTTAAACTTCTAGACGCATTTATAATTCTCTAATATTAGAAAACCTAAAGTAAGAAATGTCTCATTTACTGGAAACGGTACACATGGAAATAATTGAGATCTTCATCCATCCATCCATCCATCCATCCATCCATCCTCTACCGCTTACTCCTTTATCAGGGTCACAGGGAACCTGGAGCCTATCCCAGGAAGCATCAGGTAGGGTGCCAGTCCATCACAGGGCACAATCACACACACATTCATACACTACGGACACTTTGGACACACCAATCACCAATGAAATAGCGAGCCATGATAGAAAATTACTAACAAACTGAGCTCTAACCTTAAAGCACAGTCACGTCACCATTTGCCAATTCCAAATTACAGTGAAATCAATACTTTTGGTACATTTGTTGTTCGGGACATATTTAGGTTACGTTTGCACCTCATGGGTCCGTTTAGCAGCTCTCATTAGAAAAATGAATAAATAAATAAATTAGGCATGTCACATAATACACAGCATGTTCGACTTGTTTCATTATTTCAGATGATTGCGCGTAGAATTGTGTTCTGATATTGTGCAACAGATCTCTTGGACACACAACGAGACCACCACAGGTCGGCAGTCTCAGATCAGTCATTTGTGCCCATACTTTATTCATATGGAATGAATGTTGTATTTGTGAAAGCCTCCTTAAGGTTTCCTTCTGATCCAGGCAAAGTCTATCCTGTACGGAGATCAGTTGTTACTCATGTGCAGACATGTTATACCAGACCTGCAAACAATCACCTCACTGTGGACCTTACACACACACACACACACACACACACACACACACACTCACCCGCTCCCTGTCCTCCTCAAACACGGCGTCGTGTACAGAGCAGTGAGGTGGGCAGGTCACTCAAGTCCATCATGTCCTCCGACTCATCATCATTCTCCCCAAACAGCATCTCCTCCTCATCCTCATCTTCCTCAGGGTCACTGCTGTCGGCATCGGAGCCATTACTCCACAACTTCAGTCCATCACGCATCATCTGCATCGGCCTGCCTGGCCAGTAGACTACACACAGACAGAGACAGTGAAGGCCATTGAGTAAAGATGGTTTTCTGGTTAAGACCCAGGCCGTCTGCTTTGAGAACATATTACCACTTTTGAGAAATGTATTTTAAAATTACAACAGAACAGACGATAAGGGTTAAATATCCCAAAAATCAGGATTAATATAAAGTGAAGTACTATACAGTGAATGGTATTCATTTTTTTTTATTTTTTTATTTTACCACAGCGCTGTTGAATTGTTGAGAAGGTGTTGATTAAATTTCTATAACAGTATCTTTGACAGCAGTGTGAGATGCAAGGTTTATATTAATGTGCACTTTCTAAGAAGTTATTATTTCTATAATAATGAAGTCACTGGAAAATATGTGTTGACATCTCACAAAATCTCAGACTGAGCAAAACAAAAATTTTAATAGGAACACCCACCTTGTGGCTGCATTAAGAGCGAGACCACTCTAGCACAGTAATGACATTGATATGGTAGTATGTAGTGGTATATCAGGTACAAAAGTGCTACTGGCATTTATAAACACCTCATTAAGTTTATGGCCACATTATGGTAATGATCTGCCTTGTAGGTGTACAATTATAAACCAGAGTTCATTTTTTTTTTCCATGCATAGTGTTAATCATCCTCTAGCCTTCGGTTGTGTGACCTTATGACCCATTGAGGCTGGATAGTTTTGACTGCTTCTCAACTCAGCAGTTACAGTTAGGCTCATCAACACTAATGTACCTGATATCTCACCATTCATTTGTCTTCAGTACGCACTTTATTATGGTTAGTGTCAAAATGGATCCCGAGCCTATCCTGGAAACACTGGGTGTGAGGCGGGACCAGGGGTGTAGCTGTGGCTCAGGCGGTAGAGCGGGTTGTCCACTAATCCAATAATCGTAGGGTTGGCGGTTCGAATCCCGGCCCGGGTGATCCCATGCCGAAGTGTCCTTGGGCAAGACACTGAACCCTAAGTTGCCCCCGATGGCAGACTAGCACCTTGCATGCAGCTCTGCTACCATTGGTGTGTAAGTGTGCTCTCTCATTTGTAAGTCGCTTTGGATAAAAGCGTCTGCTAAATATGTAAATGTGTAACCTAGTCTAGGCATTCAAGGCTGTAACTGAACTTTTTTTCTTTCTTCTAACCAAAATGTTTTATAACACCCCTTCACAAGCACTCGCCCTGGCCGGCACCGCGTGGGGCAGGTATACACCTTGGATGTGCCACCAGTCCAGAACAGGGCACCGTACACACACACTCACACACTTTCACACCTAGGATTGCCTGATTTAGCGTACCAGAATATTTTTGGGAGGTTGGAGGTGACCAGAGAACCCAGAAGAACCCAATGGACCACACAGACAGTAACCCAAGCTCAGGATCGCTCTTCACTGCACCGCCCATACCATCATATTAATGTCAATGCTGGTCCCCCATCAAAATAACACATGATCAGTGGGGTTCCACGTCCATTAATAATAAACTGTATGGCTACAGTCAGTGATTATAGCTACATGGTACACCTGTGCAGGCTGTGTCTCAGTCGGTAGAGCGGGTTGTCCACTAATCCACTAATCGTAGGGTTTGCGGTTCGAATCCCGGCCCGGGTGATCCCATGCCGAAGTGTCCTTGGGCAAGACACTGAACCCTAAGTTGCCCCCGATGGCAAGCTAGCACCTTGCATGCAGCTCTGCTACCATTGGTGTGTGAGTGTGTAAGTCTCATTTGTAAGTCTCTTTGGATAAAAGCGTCTGCTAAATGAATAAATGTCAATGTAAATGTAATAGTAGGTAGACCTGATAAAGTCTAGTTCACATGTATAACAGCGCCATCCAGCGGTCACAGTGAAATTACATTCCTTATCCAACACTAATCTTATTATAGGCGCGCTTTGGATTTTTAAAAAAAAAAAAATAAATAAATAAATAAATAAATAAATAGATAGAAATCCAACACAAAGCAAAATCTGGATAAAACATGCGTCATTTGACACACCATGGCTTCTCAAATGCGATGGCATTCATGCATACGGCAAAAATATTTTTATTTATTTTTACACACAAAGCACATGGACCAGCAGCTAGAGACCTGTAATGATCGATTTCCCCTGACGGAAAAAGTGTCAGTGTCGTAAACAGACTGTCAGTGTCGTAAAAAGGCTGACAGAGCGGATGGTAAACAAGATATCCCTGCGATAAACTACATGAAAAGCCCACAACTTTATCTCTGAAGAAGATGAGGACCAAATCCGCTCGAGCAGACAAAAATAAACAGGTTATTTAAACAAACGCTTACCAATTCAAAATAAAATCCACAGCTCGGATTTGAGAGACTATCACGCTCAGCTTCCGCTTGTCGCCATTTCATGGCAGAGCGGTGTGAGTGTGAAACCCTCTTCTCCTGACCGAAGAAGATCCAAAGGATGCTCAGCGCAGACACTGACAACAACGACTGTCCAATGAAATTCACGCTTCTGATCGCGCCAGCCAATGGCGTTCGAGCTCGCGGAAGGGGGCGGTATTAGCTGATATTATGCGCGGTCGCAAACACCTGTTCGCTTCCTTAAAGCTGCAGTATGTAACATTGTTAGACATGAAGCATGGAATGTGAAGTTACAGGAAAATAACTTCACATACATGTGATACACATATATGTGATACATATATACATATGTTATAATAAACTGGACTGGTCAGTCAACACTGCAATACTCTACAGTAAAGGGCAGAAGAGGCTGTACTTCCTGAGAAGGCTGCGGTCCTTCAATGTCTGCAGCAAGCTCCTCCGGATGTTCTAACAGTCTGTTGTTGCCAGTCTCCTATTCTATGCTGTGGTATGCTGGGGAGGAAGCACTAAGAAGAAGGATGCTGGACGACTGGACAGACTGGTTAGGAAAGCTGGCTCTGTTGTGGGAGCTGAACTGGAAGGTATCACTTCAGTGTCAGACAAAAGGACCCTGAACAAACTGATCAACATTTTGGACAATGACGGTCATCCACTGCACAACACTATCGTTAAGCGAAAGAGCTTGACCAGTTGGAGGCTTCGCTCACTTCCATGCACAACCGACACGCTGAGAAAGTCTTTTGTCCCTAGGGCCATAAAACTCTTCAATGCCTCACTTAAAGGAAGAGGTGAGATAGACTTCTCTGCTTAGTCTATCTGCCTCTCCACCTCTTCCAACATTATCCTACATTATCATCATCATACACCATTGACCATATCATATGAACCATTGACCTCCTGTATCAATGTAATGACGATGTATGTTTAACGGTTTTTTTTTTGGTTTTTAGTGTTTACACTGTCTACACTGTCTATGGACTATATTAGCCCACATGCACAACC
>JAFFST010054066.1:438751-459385 GCA_022414735.1 Noturus placidus
TGTTTATATTCCTGTAAAGCTGCTTTGAGACAATGTCTGTTGTAAAAAGCGCTATACAAATAAAACTGAATTGAACTGAATATGGCTAGTAATGAAAGTCAGCAGCTAACATTTAAGTGTAGTCTGAACGGTGTACAAAACACTGCCAGCTCCACAATTATAAAACCAGATGAACTCACACTTTTCATAGTGTGGGTGATGACATTTAACATCATGCTCACTAGATTTTATGTGCTTTAACAAGCAACCTTAAACCACATCACTGACCAAGTTTACACACACATTCAAATTCCATTCAAGATCTATAATCGGGTTGCAGCTATATTCCGAATACGATGTTTATGTGCGCATAGGCATCGGAATATTCCTTTATACATGGCTGCTGTAAGTATACCGAGCTACACGTGCGCTGTTCCCGGGAGATTCAAGTTGTTGCCGTTGCTTCACGCAATTCCTTGCGGACCGAGCGTGCGCATATATCTCCTTTCTGTGGATTTTCTGAATAAGGTGTTTATATGCAACAAATTTCCTATTCAAACAGACGTATTCCAGGGGCGGGAATAAGAATTTCGGGAATAAGGACATTGTCTTAATCTGAATCGGGCAATCGGACTGCAGCGTTTACACGACTCAATACTAATTCACAAAAATTTTCCCCCAAAAAAACTTCCGATTATTATCAGAATACTGATGTGCATGTACATAGACAAGGTTATGTTCTCTGACTGGTCAGGAGGTGTTGATTAAATTTCTATAACAGCGACTCTGAGAATAGTTCCAGCGTCAAAGCAAATCACAGGTCACTGTTGTTCCTGTAGAAACAATTTACACAGGGATTTGCATGGCAGACGCTCTACGACATCTTTTCCATAAGGAGATGTTGATTTAATATTTATAGAAGGAGCCTCACAGTGTTAGTGCTTCGTAACGGTCAGAGGCAAAGCTGTAACTTTACGTTTTCCTACATGAGATACATTTCCCTCAGGACAGAGGACTGTATGCTTTGTAATTTCTTGGTAACAAGCTGCATGTTTTGGCTTATAAACTTACAGAAAACCATGAGAGTTCATAGCTGCTATAGCTATAACGTGAGTGAAAACAAGAACTTTCACAAACATTCAAGGGTAAAATGGTTAGCAGGTGTTAAAGAGGAATAGAACACTATTTTAGGAAAACAATCAAGTTTGGGGTGGTGGCAGTAATGTCACCTCGCATCAGGATGCATCGCAACACCCTGTTGGTGATTATGTTATTATAAAACAATATGGTTTGATTAACTTTATATAAAGGGCGGCTGTGGCTCAGTCGGTAGAGCGGGTTGTCCACTAATCCACTAATCGTAGGGTTGGTGGTTCGAATCCCAGCCCGGGTGATCCCATGCCGAAGTGTCCTTGGGCAAGACACTGAACCCTAAGTTGCCCCCGATGGCAAGCTAGCACCTTGCATGGAAGCTCTGCTACCATTGGTGTATGAGTGTGCACTTGTAAGTCGCTTTGGATAAAAGCGTCTGCTAAATGAATAAATGTAATGTAAATTGAATTGGTTTGAGTGAAAAATACAAGTTAAACAACACCTACATTAACAGAGATATGTTCTCCTTGAAGAAGAAACAGAGAGAGAGAGAGAGAGAGAGAGACTCACAATGCCTGAAAGAAGATGGTGGCCACCATGCAGACAAACATGACGTAGAAAATGGGATAACTGAGCTGAAGGGAGCCCTGAATGCTGAGAACCACCATCCCTGCAACAGCCTTCACTGTGATGACAGTCACAGAGCCTGAAGGGCAAAGAACACAAAGAAATACACAATGAAGAATACACTTCAGTTAGTATTAACAATGCTCAAGTGGTTCTGATGAAAATGATCCTGCGCATTATCCTGATCAGGGTTACTGTGGATCTGGAGTCTATCCCGGGAACATTGGGAGGGAGATGGGAATATACCCTGAATAGGACACCAATCCATCACAGGTAACTATGCACATACTCCTTCTCAACAACGGGGAAATGTAGTGCAGCCCAGTACATGTACTGGCATGTTTATGGGAGGGGAGAAGTAACTGGACAATCCAGAGGAAACCCACAGACGTATGGAGAACATGCAAAACTCCACACAGAGATTAACATGAGCTAAGGATTGAACCGGAAAACCCTGGAGCTGGTTATGTGATACCTGTACATTTAAAAAAATGTTTTAAAGATATTTTGGAGTTGTTCACGTGGTTCTCATAGCCTAATGACGGCTTCCGGACTTCTGGATATTTAAATTTGTCGTCAAAAATAAAGCTATGTTTAACATTTATTTAATAAAAGAAGAAAATTTATTCAAATAATAATATTCATATACCCTAATACAGAGGTGTCCAATCCTATCCAGAAAGGGCCGGTGTGTGTGCAGGTTTTCATTCCAACCAAGCAGGAGCCACACCTGATTCCACCTGTTTAATCAGTTGATCTTGGCTTTCAATAGACTCAGGTGTGGCTTCTGCTTGGTTGGAATGAAAACCTGCACCCAAACCAGCCCTTTCCGGATAACATTGGACACCCCTGCCCTAATAAGTGCTAAAAGACATGAAGGTCAATAAGAGCTGGTAAGCCTTATGTAAATTAAATATCTATACTGGCACCCATTTGCTTTTTATTAGCAAAATGTGCATTCTTACTAATAGGTGATAGGTTTGTGTAAAAATAAAAACACTCAGAAAATGTCCCTCACCCAGCAGTGCCACTAGCAGCAGGACAAGCACGAGGTAGTTTGCATTGTGATGTTTGTAAAAATACAGCACCAGACAGAATGTGATGATCTCCAGTAGCTGGGGAACAGAATGGGGAATCAAATTAGATTCTAGCACATACATTTGAGATGCACAGCTGAGTCTGAACAGCAGAAGTGCTGCAAGATGTTGAGTTTTAGTCTCACCAGGTACAGGAGGACAGGCCAGCCAATCAGGTGCTTCACAATGTTTTCAGCATTCAGTTGCTCATGAGAGTTTGGCCCGAATGTGACAAACAGGTACGTGCCTGCTACAGTCAAGGCACAGCCGAGGAATGATAAAATATAGCGCTCTGAAAACAAAAAGAAGTGCAGTTTTTCACAAATCAGGACTCTTTCACAATAAAAACATACAGTGTGTCAGTATGGACAGCAGAATGAATCTTTTCTTCATGCCTCCTTTAATAATAACATTTTTAAACTAGTCAGAAAGGATAAAGAGCGGCTATGAGCATACTGGATCCTAGGGTTTCAGATCAACTCTAATAAACCTTTTCAGTGCTTTAAAAACTTTTAAAAAGGTGCAGTTTGTAATGTATAAAGTGTTAAATTATCTTTATATAATTTATATACCATAGAATTCTGTCTACAATTGTCCGGCCCTGAAACGAGCTCTGCCCCGAGCTGAAGTAGAGCTGCTTAGTTCTGCCCCTTTTTCTTAAAACCTTACCATGGGTGTAACGCTACACTCCGACTGAACCATAACGAGCTCTGTAGCAGGTGTTAATTTAACAGAGCTCTAAAGCTGGCTAAAATGCCCGACTTCTGTGTTTAACTTCAAGTATTCAGTCTCGCGAGCCTTATTTTAACTCGGTGAGCTGCGCATCTTGAGAGCGCTGGTGCTGAAAAAATGCAATTGCATTAGATGTGTGATTACTAAAATGCTGAATTGCACAATGCACAGTCACATTCCTGTGTAATGTTGCATCATTACACCCCTACACCTTACTAATTCTATATTCGACTAAAATGGACATTTCCGACCTCCGACTAGGAAAGAAAAACTATGAAAACACCCACTCGAGTCAAAAATTCCTGCTTGGATCGGAAAACTCCGATTTCAGCAAATGACATCAGTAAACAAAGACGCCCTTGCTCATTTATAAACTGTATATCCTAGTATTTGTGTCTGTTGATCAGAACAGTAAGCTGGCAAGATTGTTACTAACACAAGACGAACATGTTTGTTCCCTTATTTTGCAGCTCGAACGCATGGCGGTAAAAATGACTTCCGACTTCACACTTCTGTGGTAAGTCGAATGCAGCAACAGTGTATGTACACGCTCAGGATGAACAAAAGGTAAGACTTGTCAATAATCGCTCACAGCTACAACTTTCACCATCGTTCTCATATCATCCCACCGAAATGTTCTAGTGGTAAAGCAGAAGCAAAGATGAAGCACTTACTCAGAAACTCCTTTGGCTTCCATTTTTCTCTCAGATACAGAAACCCTAAAATACAGCTGGCTGTGAAGGGAATAGAAACACAAAAACCTCATGCTGTACCCGTGAATATCTTTGGACCGCGTATTATAGAACTTAACTTGTAAATGTTCGGAGTTCATGTGAGACATATGTTTGAAGTATACTTGCCTAGAAGAGACACAGCGCTGAGGGGGGCTATGAGAGAGAGCGGAGCGAAGGCGTAGGATGCAAACAGGGATCCTTCTCCGATCAGCAGCAGAACAAGACCACACCACCACGTCTTTGTGCAGTAGTACGGCCTCGGATCCTTAGTGCCTGCCAACCCCAGATGGCTTTGTTTCTGCATGTGCGTGCGCGCGCGAGAGAAAGAGAGATAGAAAGAGATCATTCCATTAGGGGAAATGAACTAGTTATGGATCTTGTCCCACACAATGAACAATGAATGAAGGATCTCCCCTCCCGCTGTGTAGAAGGGGCTAGTAATGCTGAATACAGACAAGACACTCAACAGAAATGACAATAATGTCAATCATTTTACAGATTTTTTTTTTTATAAATACACTGCATCTAGAACATGTCTACTGTTACACCGACTGAAGTAGGAAAAATGTCACAACTCAACAGAAATCTTTTTACTTCTGAATCTACCAATTAAAAAAGCTTCAGAAAGCTTAGCTCCACCCATTTAACACAATGACATCATGTATTATATCCATGTAATGCTTGTTTCCTGCTTTATATGGTGTGTCATTTTGACATACATGTCAAAAGCACAATAAAAACAGTTACTAGTCTGGAAGCACGTGAAAAATCACACAAAAGTGCATTCATAACATTTGACACATTCGTTCCTAATCAGAAGTTTATTACAGAGGACAAAATGTTCAGAATTGTTTGATTTGTACTACAAAATGACAATGTGTGGTATTTTCTCGATTAAAAAATTACAATTCAACAAACATTCTGTAAAAGACTAAAAGACTAGGGGCGGCTGTGGCTCAGTCGGGTTGTCCACTAATCCACTAATCGTAGGGTTGGTGGTTCGAATCCCGGCCCGGGTGATCCCATGCCGAAGTGTCCTTGGGCAAGACACTGAACCCCAAGTTGCCCGCGATGGCAATCTAGCACCTTGCATGCAGCTCTGCTACCATTGGTGTGTGAGTGTGCACTTGTAAGTCGCTTTGGATAAAAGCGTCTGCTGAATGAACAAATGTAAATGTAAAGACGGATTATAAAAAAATTAACTCTAACATCGCCCAAAAAACTATATTTATGGTTCTATTAAGTATGCAAATCTATGCATAATTAGATGGGACCTTGTTTCACGAGAAAGCAAAAAATATAAATATCAACTGCCACAAATATAAATGAACCATGTTCACCTGTATGTTGACTTGGTATGGGCAATACGTTACTGGAAACAACCTTGTTTGCTCTGCAGATCCCCTCACAAAGCGCGTGTATGTGTATTTATCTAGGTGTGTACTTATCTATCTAAGGTATCTATCTACTTATTTATCTATCTAACGTGTGCTCTCTTTTGCACTGTTTAACTTGTGCAACTTTTACGAACCTTCTCACCTCGTATATGCTAATGGGGGGGGCGTGGTTTATTCACATGAGCGGTGTCTGATGCATTATGTAGCTTATGTTTGATGCAGTTAAGGAAGGTCAGTTTTCAGCTTTCTATCCGAGAGGCTTTTCATCGTCGAGAACACAAACAGACTTACAAAAAAGTAGAAGACTAAAAAGCAAAGCGGTGAACATCTGTTTCTATAGGCTTTATTTCTCAAAACCAATCAAAACTCTATAGAGCCGATTTCGATAAAGTGGCTCCAGCAGTAAAATATCAAAAGAAGCACGGATTTACGGATTTGCAAATGTAAAGTCTGGATGCACAGAAACCCTTGGTAGGATGCTCTACTTATGCTTGGTGCTCTATGTGACAATAGATTTATAGCTATATAAAAGCTAGTGGACAGTGGTAGTTCAGTGGTTAAGACAGTGGACTCCTGATAGGTACAAACATTGTCACAGAGATCACCAAGCATAAGTAGACTCCTGGTCAGAAGGGCGTGAGATCAATTCCCAGCACTACCAACCTGTCACTGACTATGTTTACATGGACAGAGAGGATCTAATTATTGACCTTACTCTGATTAAGATAATAATGTGATTAAGGTGTTTACATGGACAGAGAGGATCTAATTATTGACCTTACTCTGATTAAGATAATAATGTGATTAAGGTGTTTACATGGACAGCAGTAATGTAATTATTGACCTGACTCTGATTAAGATAATAAATGTGATTAAGGTGCTTACATGAGTCGCTTTTAGAATACTCCTGTTTTACATGTTATAGATCATAATTAGATTAACAGCCCGCGTCATTACGTCACCGCGCCACGCTGTACGACGTCCCTCCAGAATTTCATGTATAGACATACAGTTGGTCTTCGTTATGGTACCGTATACAGTTCTGGGTGTTTTTATTTTTTTTTTTTTACGAACGCTTTAAGTGCAGTTAATTATTTGTCATGCTGTACGTGCTAATAGACGACTGCTTGAAGCCGTGTGCTGCGTCTCAAACCGCGTACTGACCGTCTATAAAGTAGCCGAGATGCATGTATTTTACCCCACTACAGGCCTATGTATGTACGCGGTTTGGGACGCAGCCCGAACTCTCTTGTTCACCGTAAATGTTGAGCACTGCCGTGTGTGATCGTGTCCTGTCGCAAAATGCAGTGAAAACTCTCACACGACGTTCATAATGTGATTAAGGTGTTTGCATGTCTGTAATACACGTCCATAATGCGACTAAAACAGGAATACTCCACCGGTCGTAATTCAATTAGCGTTTACTTCAAGTATGACTTTAGTCAGATTAAGGGACGTAAAACTTGCTGTTTACTTGCTAGTCTCTTAATCCCATTATTGTCTTAATCGGGTTAAGAGTGAATTATTGTTGTCCCTGTAACGTATTAAAAAAATGAGATAAATGTATGTTGCTCTGGATAAGGAAGCCTGCCAAAATGCCATAAATATAGTGCTGTCTTAATTATTGTACATTTTATTTGATTGACTTCTTAATACTTTTGTAAATAATGAAATGGTTCAGATTTACATGTATTCATTTAGCAGACGCTTTTATCCAAATTACGACATTCAAGCAAAGCGATATATCAAGCGGAGAACAATACAAGTAGTGCTACCATACAAGATCTTTTAACTGAGAAAAGCAAAGCGCACAGCGTAGAGGGTTTTTTTTAAGGATAATGTAGGGGTTGGCATTGTATGGGTTAGTTACAAGCTCACGGAAGAAGTGGATGTTTAGATGTTCTTTTGAAGATAGTGACAGATTCTGCAGTTAGGATTGAGGATGGAAGTGTATTCCACCACTGAGGGATAGTTAGTGTGAAGGTTCTGGAAAGGGACCTTGAGCCACGCTGAGAAGGCACTACTCAGTAAGCGTCGGTCGTTAACCGATCACAGATTGCGTGAGGGAACGTAAGCCTTCAGGCTTGGCGAGGTAGGGCGGTGCTGTTCCAGACAAGGTCTTGTACGTGATGATCATCATGGCCTTTACTTGGATACGGACGGCTACAGGAAGCCAGTGGAGGGAGATGAAGAGGGCGTGACATGGGTCCTTTTGGGCTGGGTGAAGACGAGACACGCTGCTGAATTCTGAATCATCTGAAGATGTGTATGTTTGACTGCCCAGATAGCATACGAATGACTTGTCATTTCACAATGACTAATATAATATGTTTTTAATTGTAAACCAGTTTGGACTGAAATAATTGCTCTTCTGTATAATTACCAGGGATAAACACACACGCATACAGCGTCATTTCTCGCGAGAACTCGGGCGTGTCGTCATATCCCCCCCACTTCACCTCCCATTTCTGCTTGGGGAGCTGCCTGGAATCTAAGGCTATTTTTAAGTCTTTTCACACCTACCTGTATGTTCACGGAGATGCTGATGAGTAGATTCCCGATGATAGCCAGCAATGTACCGATGAGGTTATCCTGTGTGTAAAATAAAAACAATGTAGTGTAATGAACCACATGTAAAATGACATAGATGAATCATATATAGATGAGTCATATATAAATGAATCATATATAAATAAATCATATATAAAAATCTTGTGGGAGGTATGTTACTGGGGTTAAAAGATTCTGTATGGAGTTATGAAAATGAATCATATGTAATTAAATCACATGTACATGAATCATAAGTAAATTGATCATATGTAATCTGTTATCGGGGTAAAAAAAAAAAATGTTGATTCTATGTTGATTCTGTATTGATATATCTTGTTGTACTCTGAAAAGTGTATGAGAATCAATAAAAATTGTTAACATAAGAAATGACACTGTGCTACAATGCAAAGTAGTGAGTGTACAGCTTGTGTAACAGTGTAAATTTAAAAATAATAATAATAATAAATAAATAAATAAATAAAAACAATGTAAACAGATTTACATTAATAGAACAGCCAGGGATAGCCAGTCTCTGTTTACACAGAAAGCAATGGCATGCGTCGTAAATATTAGGTTACAGCAATACACACCATATCTGTTGGTGTTACAAGAGCATGTGGTGACTAAACCCCATCTCCAACAGCTTTAAAACAGTGTCAACTGTTGTTACCAAGCTGTGTATAGATAACACAGGACACATACAAACATAAACAATACTCACAGTATAGGAGAGCGGCTCGTACACGCTTCCGGTTTGAACCGAACTCGAATCCGCCATTATTATTATTTTCTTTTATTACCAATACATTCACTCTGTCATCTTTCCCCCCCCCCCTTGTTGTTATTGTTGTTTCTTGAATCAAATCATTCAAAAGTTTAAATTTCAACTCATTATTTCAGACAGTCCGGTTCACTGTCAGCGTAGCTCGCTATCTCGGCTAAACACTTCCGCTTCCGGTTACACCTGTAGCCAGTCCGGGCGGGTTTCCGGTTTCGCTTATTTTCTTTCTTTTTTTTTTTGTGTGTGTATGTTTTAAAAATGTAGTTCAGTCTTTTAATTAATCCCAGTCGCTGACGTTAAAGCAATGTACAAAGATATGCTTCTGAAATGTTATATTATCTTACTTCTAGTTTATAGAGTCGATTCCACGTCAACATGATGGCACAATGACGTGGTGTGTATATAATGCTGCTTTTTGGTAGTAAATAGTTAATATCAGTGCAGTCACTCTACGGATTGGACTAATATTGTGAAATAATGAATTTGTAAAACAACGGACATGTAGTTTTGATTTTCTCACACATACAGTAGGTGGCAGCAAAATACCTCATTGAGATCACACATATAAATACATAGACGCCGCATTGGCCGCTGGATCGTACGTCAACGTCGCCGCCATATTGGTCGGGGCAACAGTAATAAATCCCAGCTTATATTATAGTTTATATTATAAACTAAACTGGAAAAATAAACACGTGCCAGTACTCCCCTTGTCTGCACATTGGCACTGTTTTAGTACTACGGCCGGGTATTAGAGCTGGGTATTGTTGTCTGCCTCATAAACTGTAAGTATTATTATTCATCACAATATAGCACAGAACATCATATCCTTTTCATATATTACATCAAGACTGTTACTGTCCAATACACATTCTGAAATAGTGCAATAAAAGTGCAAATTTTTATTAAATGACAATTGACACCAGTTAAGGAAAAGGCTAAGGATTTGTAACTTTGCCAGCACTGTATCTCCGTGTGAATATTTAATTGCAGATGACTTGTTAATCAGTTGGGGGGAAAAGATACGCCTGTAAAGGAAATAATAATAATAATAATTATCAATTTGTATAGCGCTTTTTTACAATGGTACATTGTCTCAAAGCAGCTTTTACAGAAATATCATTTTTACATTTACAAGCGACTTACTAATGAGATCACATTCACACACCAAGGGTAGCAGAGCTGCCAGCTTGCCATTGGGGGCAACTTAGGGTTCAGTGTCTTGCCCAAGGACACTTCGGCATGTGGAGTCACCCGGGCCGGTATTCGAACCACCAACCCCACGGTTAGTGGATAACCCGCGCTACCAACTGAGCCACAGCACTGTGCAGTACATCCTTGAAGGATGAAATATATGCATGTTCTTTATCCCTGCACAAGTAACTAGTTCTGATAGTCTTTGAACACAGCTCTGCTTAAGCTTCCCAATTACCAGGAGTGGGGCTTGAACCCACGAGGACTTTTGGCCATTGGATCTTAAGTCCAACGCCTTAACCACTCGGCCATCCTGGTGTATAAATATATGTGAGGAGAGAGAGAAGGAGAGAGAGAGAGAGAGAGAGGAGAGAGACTAATTTACTAAACTGCACATAATCGAGATTTACATCTGTACTGCCGTTTTCCCCTAAACCAACATTTATGACAAGCTCCTAGTTTCGGATGAGCGACTGGCATGTTGTGGCTCTTACTTTAGTTTAGTTGGCTGGCAAACTTTCCTCACACTTTGAAGGTTTCCCAAAGAGAAATAGTGTATGAGGCAGTGGGAAGGAGCTTTAAGAAGTTGTGCAGTGAGCATTCGAGCCTTCAGGTCTGACTGTCAGGAGAAGTCTTCTAAACCATCTGTGTTCAGTTTCGCCGCTCATCTACAAACAGTAGGATATACAGTATCTCACAAAAGTGAGTACACCCCTCACATTTTTGTAAATATTTGATGATAGCTTTTCATGTGACAGCACTGAATAAATGACACTTTGCTACAATGTAAAGTAGTGAGTGTACAGCTTGTGTAACAGTGTAAATTTACTGTCTCCTCAAAATAACTCAACACACAGACATTAATGTCTAAACTGCTGGCAACAAAAGTGAGTACACCCCAAAGTGGAAATGTCCTTTTCCATTCATACATGAAAAACATATTTAAATATAAACAAAAGTATAATGATGGGTGATATCAGATAAAGCATACATAAATAAGGTTGATCAAAAAAACAAAAAACTTGACAAATTTCAAAATGATTTAATGCGGGTAACCATTGTCAGTCATTCAACCAAGATAGATGGGACATTTTCAACTATTTTTATTTTTTTTTTAATCTGGTTATACAGGCTGAAATCTACAAGGACAGTTTTGTTCACCAACTTTATTTAGACTATATTAACTACAACAGCAATTTGGAGCTGCAATAGACTGCTCTTAGGCTGCACTTCTGGTATTTTCTCCATAATATTGCAATCAGTAAAACTGTTGTATTTAACAAGACACCATGGTTGAGAAGTCAGGATACATGGACTAGAACATGCAGACTGAGAACCTGTTCAGCATGAGGAAAAAATGATGTTACGGAGTTCAAAACTGTAATTTTTGAAACCGAACATAACTTTCAAAGAATTTTTTTTTAAATTCTCATACTCTCATATATTTTATTCCACTGCAAACCAGACTTTAAAGGTCCTCCATTTTTCTGCAGGTTGGGATTCTCTAAAACATAAAACACACACCAAATTGCTGCCCTGTTGTTAAGTTAGTGCTTTTTGTACCTGTACAGTTATAAAGAATATTTTTTCCCTTTTTTTGTTACATTTATTTTGAATTTGTATGTCAATTATGTTGTATTTTCTCCTTCTCACAACTGAAGAACATGCATGCTGAAAATGCCCATTTTGACTAGTAGATGGCAGCAGATACTTTTCATAGATCTCACACACCGAAGGGGAAAAAATCTGTTTAAATCTGGTTTTATGAGCAGCTAATACACCTACATGACAGCCGATGATGTGCATACAAACGTAGTCACTGTGTTTGTTTCTTCTAGTTAAGTATCATTAGCCTGACTAAGACAGCACATGTCTTAAAAAGCATTTATAATACAATTTGTCACCTTTTTCATCTCTACCAGTGCTTGAAGTTGGAAAAATAAACACGTGCCAGAACTCCCCTTGTCTGCACATTGGCACTGTTTTAGTACTACGGCCGGGTATTAGAGCTGGGTATTGTTGTATGCCTCATAAACTGTAAGTATTATTATTATTCATCACAATATAGCACAGAACATCATATCCTTTTCATATATTACATCAAGACTGTTACTGTCCAATACAAATTCTGAAATAGTGCAATAAAAGTGCAAATTTTTATTAAATGACAATTGACACCAGTTAAGGAAAAGGCTAAGGATTTGTAACTTTGCCAGCACTGTATCTCCGTGTGAATATTTAATTGCAGATGACTTGTTAATCAGTTGGGGGGAAAAGATACGCCTGTAAAGGAAATGTGGTGGAAAGAGAAAAAGAGAGAGAGAGAGAGAGAGAGAGAGAGAGAGAGACTAATTTACTAACTTGTGTGTATGTATGGGGAGGGAGGAAGAGAGAGAGAGAGAGAAAGAGAGAGAAGGAGAGAGAGAGAGGAGAGAGACTAATTTACTAACTTGTGTGTATGTATGGGGAGGGAGGAAGAGAGAGAGAGAGAGAAAGAGAGTGAGAGAGGAGAGAGAGAGAAAGAAAGAAAGAGAGAGAGAGAGAGAGAGAGAGAGAGAGAGAGAGAGAGAGACTGACTAATTTGCTAACATTTACTAACATTTACTTTAGTCCTATCACATTTCCACTAAACTCCTGGGCACTTCCATGAAAAAAAAACCAACATTTAAGGCTAGACTCAAATCATTTGGGGCTCAATTGATGCCTCTGGGGTTAAGGGCCTTGCTCAAAGGCCCAACAGTGACAAATTGGAAGTGTTCTGGCTTCAACGCCTGACCACCTGATCAGTAACCAAGAGCCTTAACTGTTGAACCACCACTGTCCATGTAATGTGATGTTCATGTAAAAACTCCTAATACATGTAAATGTATATAGTGAATAAAATGATTCTGATTCTGATGGTCAGATGTCTACAAACATTTGGCCATATAGTGTAGATTGTAGATTGTATGTAATATACTGTGAGATTGAAGATGTTCGTGAAAGGCAGGTGTTCATACTGTTTGCTTACTTCAGCCACATTCCTGAACATAATCACCGATGAAAGGATTGTGCACATAAGTGAGCAAACAATCCTCTACTTCAGCTTATAAACAACCAAAAGGTGCTATTGTTATAATGGCAAATATATTAAATACACCTTAGCCATACTTCTTTATTCTGGTTCATTCTGCTTTCATAATTCGTCCACTTTAATGATAATGCTGAACGTAGCAACTACATCATGGCTTCACTGACCGAGACAGCGCAGCCAGCACTAACAGAGGAGAAGAGCATTCATTTTCTTCCAAACATTGAAGGAGCCAGCTTCCATTGTGACAAATATCTGTAGATAATGTGTTCAGCCCGTTGCTACTGTGCATGTGTACTGCAAAAGTAAAAAAAAAAAGTACATTAATTCATTTAGCAGACGCTTTTATCCAAAGCGACTTACAAATGAGAGCACACTCACACACCAATGGTAGCAGAGCTGCCATGCAAGGTGCTAGCTTGCCATCGGGGGCAACTTAGGGTTCAGTGTCTTGCTCATGGACACTTTGGCATGGGATCACCCGGGCCGGGATTTGAACCACCAACCCTACGATTAGTGGATTAGTGGACAACCCGCTCTACCGACTGAGCCACAACCACCCGGTACAAGAGTGAAACAAAAGTTCCTGTCCACTGTCCATCAATTTGAAACAGGAAGAGAAAGACACACGTCTCAAAAAGTTCAGTAAAGTATTGACACCCGATAGATCTCTATCAGACATTGTTATCCACAAAGACAACACAAAGGGGATACCACACCCACTGTTGATGTCCGTTGGAACTATTGTCAGAGCTGATGTTATAGAAAAACACCTTCTGACCAATCAGAATCGAGCATTCAGTAATGCTGTGGAATAAAACCAATGACATGTATGCACTCTATAGGTACATAGGTTATAAATAACCATTAAGAAGTCTTTTTAATAGTGTCGATGTATTTGCTTACAATTAAAACCTAACCCAGTGAATTATTTTCTATCTCTACCCTAAAAAAAACCCCAAAAACCGCTCACTGCCTCAGTGTTTTACATAACCGAACCTGACACACCTCTTTTACTCCATTGTGTTTTGATTCCACATCACTATGACTCTCCGTGCGTCACAACAACGTAAGCTCACGCACAGGTCAAAGGCATTACTTAAATAGATACTAACTGTATTACTTAAATAGATACTAACATAACAGTAGAGTGTGTTTACGCACATTGATGGTACATCACTCCCAAAAACAATGTGTTTAAACAAACAGGTGATTCACAGTTATATCACAGCTATGTACTGAAGAGATTATTAGAGAATTCACATTGTTTAGCATTCATTATGTTTAGCACATTTTTTTCAAGCTGGAAGCCCAACAATGGGTCAATCTCATAGAATGACACTAAATGGCGTTAATATTGTGTGCACTACGCCTACCTGTTATGCAACATCTTAGGTTGAAGAGAATGTAGTTTGTGAAAAATGTGAGGATGTGGCATTTTGTGAGCCTTTCATCAAATGAGATTACATTTATTTATGTAAGTTGATTAGTTTGCAATAACTATTCTTCATTCTTCTACTGTCATTCTTCTACTTTCTCTTGAAGTTAATAAACTCAAAAATTCAGATTGTCATGTTACCAAGAAAAAAAGAAGACCTTTGAAGACCTACCTTTGGTGGAAAAGTTATTAACAGTTTCAAATCGCTGACACTGGAGACTCCTTCCATAAAGGTTTAATATATATCTCCTCATAAAATACTGCGCGTTATCAACAATTCTACATTTTTATTTGCTAAATTACAACATGCTTTGAAAAATCTAAAGTTAGTTTTATTATTAATCTTTGATTATGTAACATGTCCACTATAGTTCCTGTGTAATCTGTTTCTTAAAATGTATAAATTATGTATAAATTATATATAAAATGCATTAATATAAAACCTGCAGCTTGTGGCTACGCTACTGTCCGAGCTGCCATTAGAAAATTACTCATCACCTTCTGACCAATCACGTTAGAGAATTCAACAGCTCTGCGATATAATTATTTATAATGAAAGTGTGTAATGGTCCTGAAACACACTCCTGAGGAACACCTGTTTATTTCCAGTATTTGAGAATTGAGAATTGAGAATTATTTGGAAAGGGCCGTTGTTGGTGCAGGTTTTCATTCCAACCAAGCAGAAGCCACACCTGAATTTATTGAAAGCCAAGATCAACTGATTCAACAGGTGGAATCAGGTGTGCCTCCTGCTTGGTTGGAATGAAAACCTGCAGCCACACCGGCCCTTTCTGGATAAGATTGCTCACCCCTGGTCTAGGCTGTATCGTGTTTGCTCCATCATCCATTCACAAAGACATCACACAAACCTAATCCTCAATGATGCTTATCTTTATTCTGTCACAAACTGTTTGTTGTGAAGTGTCATGCTGTTTCCTGTTCTCAGAATAAAGATATTTTCTTAAAAATGGATTTCTCTGCACTGAATATTTGCAATGGACTATCGATGGTGAGAGCATCTTAAAATTCGCAAGAACCTGAGAGGTCTGATGATCAACCAGACCATAATGGACTGCACAAAGAGGAAGCAGATTCAGTTCCCAGCACTGCACCTAGAGGAGCAGGGCCCGGAGTCACCCCACAGTGTCCGGAAGCTCCGAGCTCCACGTGCTGCACCTAGCAGATGATTTGAACATCACTGGGTCTTGTGGCCTGCCACACACAAAGAGACTGAGTGGTGCCAGTTTGATGATTATCAGCATAGGCGATGAGAGATTCGGCATCAAACAGCCAAAAACCAAAACATACAACCAAAATATCCCAAACTGGTGCCCATTGAGGTGGGCTGCAGGGGCTTTGCAGGACTCTCTACATCAGATCTCCATGGTATCAGAGAGTTGAAGGACAGACGATCCACCAAGAACATCATCAAAGCTGTAGAAAAAGCATCGAGATAGACTGTCCCAGCACATTTCTAGTAGTGGGACAGGGTCCTCACCTCTTCAGAGGACTAAAAGTTCATTAAGCATGTTCTAATGTAGTAAACTCTTGAAGTAAGTTTACTGTTACCTCAGGATGCAAGCTAGCGTAGTTTAATTCAAATACTTCTGAGGAATAAATGGGACTTTTCAACAACCTCATATATATCTCAATCTAAATCATATTTCAAAATCATTCATATGTAGATGATTGTCGTTACAAAGACAACAGTTATGACTCAAGCTTCCGTCATCTGTTATTGTTTTGCAGCAATGACTTCTGGGACTTAAATGTAATGTAAATGACTTCAAACGGGTTCGCTGCGCTCAGGTCTGCATCCGTTGCATCCTTGAAATCAAGAACACATCCAGGTAATTTCATGCTTCCTCGGTACTTGCGTTCTTGAGTATTGGAATTGAGCTTCGGGCGCTGGATGATGACGTATACAAGGACACAAGTTTGCTTTAGAGCACATAATGAGAAACAGCTACGATTTCTTGCCTGCATACTTCCACTTTTAAGTTAGATTTTGACAAATCATCCATACTTTCATGTCGGTGGAATTTCTCAGTATGGCTGAGCACCTCTACAAACTGTAAAATTTGCCCTTCTAATATACAATGTAGTAGAAAAATGCTGTAATGTACTAACGTTTTTTTTATATAAAAATGCAGTAATATAGGTGGAACTAGGAAATACTGGTGGAAATTAATGATAGAAAAAGGAAGAACCTTTTTTTGAATTGTCATAAAGGTCCTTGTTCCTCTGCAACATGCAACCCATTAAGTCAAGTGTCACCTCATACTTCACTGTTATATAAAGACTTGATTAAAGTCGAGCAAATAACAAACTCGTGACTCGTTGACAGCGGTTCAACAAAATTGCTCTCCTGAAAATATTTTCTTAAAGATATTTAGCTAATAAGATCTCTCTCTCTCTCTCTCTCTCCCTCTCTCTCTCTCTCTCTCTCTCTCTCTCTCTCTCATAAGGAACATTTCTTGCCCCAGGACATTCTTGTCATGGAACACACATATGCAACCATCACACAATTTGAATTTGTTCGCACATATTAACTTCTAAATAATGACAAACCAGTGAGGTTATGGTGAAGGAAATCATTGTTTGTTAGAATGCCTATCAATCAGGTCATTTGGTGTTGTTTTGGACTTGAGTCTTCCCTGGAACTTCTTGGGAATCACTATTGTTAAATTATTTTTAAAAATACATATTTATGTAGATTACTTTACATATTGGTTCAGCACAAATGCGATGTGTAACTTCACCGTGAATTCATCTCTTACACTTTCCTGAACTCTTACACTTTCCTAACTTGTCGGGAATGAACTGAATGACATTAACACAGATTTAAATGCAGTTTGATATTTGCCACTGATCATGATGATCATATCTTTTGTTCCATTTTATATATATATATATATATATATATATATATATATATATATATATATGAAGCAATAATTGCTACAAGACAAAACAACTACAGTGTGACAAGCATTCGGGGGCATGGGGGTGTTAACTGTACACTTAATTATAAAATTGACCTTGTCTGTAATTTCAGTGTTGGAGTCTTTCATAATGTGAGTTCATGGAACTTGTTAATGTTTACAGGTAATGTTTTGGTGTCTGAGAAATCATGTCCAATGTGTTATTTATGTCATTTGCGGGGTTTTTTTCATTATGTTCAACTGTATAAAGCGATAACTGGTCAGAAGATAATTACAGTGTAATTACCGCTGCATGTTCCCAATGTGTTCACACACCTGTTCTGACTCACTACAGGAAGAGTTTGAGAATTACTGGTGTCCTGACGAGGCTTGAATATAAAATATCTGGAAATGCTGAAGGAAGTATTCAATTTGAAATATTGCACAAAGACTTGTGAAAGCGCGTGTGTGTGTGCGTCTGTGTGTGTGTGTGTGTGTGTGTGTGTGTGTGTGTGAGTGTGTACCTGTATGTGTGCTTGCGTGTTTGCATGTGTGCTCTATTTCAAAACTTTATTTATGATTTAGATTTTATTTCAAGCTCAG
Source organism: Noturus placidus (assembly GCA_022414735.1). Lineage (NCBI taxonomy): Eukaryota > Metazoa > Chordata > Actinopteri > Siluriformes > Ictaluridae > Noturus > Noturus placidus. Next base: position 456,949 of record JAFFST010054066.1, read on the forward strand.
CTAATAATTCTAGGCCACCCATGTAATAAAGTACTAACTGGTTCAACCTGGAAAAAACACATTTTCAAGGAAATATTTAGTGGTATTATGTAATTACACTTGTTATCGTTTAATAAGGTGCTAAATCAATTATTATAATTGTCTAACAATGTATATTTCATCTAGGGGCTGTTCTCCAAGCCTGTTATTCAAATCTCAACAACTGTAATAATGAAATTCAAAAGAAATATTACAATAGGCCACATTTAAGCCAACAAATAAATAATTTAGTCAGCCCTCTGTGAAGCAACAGGGGGAGTGAAGTTTCTAGTTTGAGCACAAGGTGTCTCTCTCATATAAAACCAAATGTTCGAATAGTCTTCGATGTTATCGATATTAACTGGCCTCAGTTTGTTTGTTTTTCAGTAGTCATGACAACAGCAGACAAAGAGTGTGAAGCAAATGGAAAATAATATATATTCCATCCATCCATCCATCTTCAACCGCTTACTCCTTTTCAGGGTCACGGGGGAACCTGGAGCCTATCCCAGGGAGCATTGGGCACAAGGCGGGGTACACCCTGGACAGGGTGCCAGTCCATCGCAGGGCTTATAATACAATAATACAATTTATAGGCCTAACAATACAGTATTTCACAGAGTTCACATGAACATGTTTTTGGTTCATTTGCATGCAGTGAAGGAATATAGCTAGCTAGTGAATCAAAACTATTCAACCTTTATTTACAATGTGATATTTAGGTGATATTTAGAAACTGTTAAAAAAATCAGTGCAATATGCAAGGAAGCAGATTAATTATAATAATCCTAATAATCATAATCAGTGAGCACTTTATTCTGGTCAGCGTGGATCTAGAGCCTAGCCCAGGAACACTGGGCATGATGCGGGAATACGCCCTGAATAGGACAGCACAAAGCAGCACATACTCATTCACCCCTAGAGGTAGTTTAGTGTAGCCAGTCTACCCAGTAGCAGGTTTTCAGGAGGAAACTGGAGAACCCAGAGGAAATCCACATGCGACTGTGGATCAGGTGGTAGAGTGGGTCATCCACTAATCGTAGGGTCGGCGGTTTGATTCCAGGCCCACGTGACTTCACATGCTGAAGTGTCCTTTGGCAAGACACTGAACCCCAAGTTGCTCCCGATGGAAAGTTAGCGCCTTGCATGGCCGCTCTGCTACCATTGGTGTGTGAATGGGTGAATAAGAAGCAGTATAAAGCGCTTTGGATAAAAGCGCTATATAAGCGTGCCATTTACCATTTATATAAATAACAAACAGAACTCAGGATTGATCTGGGGACCCTGGAGCTGTGAGCTGGAATAAATAGAATACATGTTTGTGCGTGTGTGTGTGTGTGTGTGTGTGTTTGCTCACTGGTCTTTGATTACATCACCTACTGCTTCGTGTCAGAATCACTGAGAAGAACAAAATTTTAAATAAAACAAAAATTATTTGACAGACTTTTCAGAAATTTGCGTGAAAGAAATAAAGCTTGTAAATGAAGACACAGCAAATACTGTAGAGCTACAGGAACGTGACAAGTGAGATGTGCAGCTGTCCTCAACTGTTTGGTATTGCCTCTACATTGATGTAATGGTTTATGAAACTTTGGAAAAGTTTCTGTAAAATCTCACACACACACACACGCACACACACATTCACCACAAGTGACTCATGTATGTCATGTGATTAATGTTTAATGATATTTTGTAAATGGATTTCCTGATTTCCCTGAGTTTCAAACTTATTGAACTTCTGAAAGACTCTACGTTTCACTCGTTATTGTTTATTTAAAATAAATAAAATAAGTATACAATTCAAATTTTTTCTAGTATCAAAAAATGTAATGAAATACCAACATCTTTAGCCCAAGAAATATGAAAACATACACATAATTAACTAATAAAACCCAAATGAATTATATCATTTCTGAAATGCATACAATTACTTTATGAACAGTATTTATGTAGGAATATTTCTGTAGTTTTTAGCTTTACATTTTATGTCACAAAGCAAATTGTTAGAAGGCAATTTAACAAAATCAAAAAGAGGTGCATCTCAAAAAATGTGAAAGTCATGGAAAAGTTCATTTATTTCCATAATTTAACTCTAAATGTAATTAAACATTCATATATTCTAGATTCATTACACATAAAGTCAAATATTTCAAACCTTTTTTGTGTTAATCTCGATGATTATGGCTTACAGAAATAAAAACTCTGGTATCTCAAAATATACATATTTAGCAGACGCTTTTATCCAAAGTGACTTACAAATGAGATCACACTCACACACCAATGGTAGCAGAGCTGCATGCAAGGTGCTAGCTTGCCATCGGGGGCAACTTAGGGTTCAGTGTCTTGCCCAAGGACACTTTGGCATGGGATCACCCGGGCCGGGATTCCAACCACCAACCCTACGATTAGTGGACAACCC
>JAFFST010054067.1:0-19037 GCA_022414735.1 Noturus placidus
GGTATAAGGCAACTATTGTTATGCCAAAAATGCAATAATGGGCCACATAGCTATTTTAATAAGAGGTCAAGAATACTTATATTCTTATATACTTATATATAGGTCAGGTGCAAAATAAAGACGATAGAGTATCAACCGGCAGATTATCATTTGAAGGGAAGAGACAAAGAATTTAGTGTAGAAAACAACACTAAAAAAATTAAATGGATCACTTAGAATATATGCTTGCATCTCAGTGTCATCAAAAAAATTTCCACAACACAATAAATACACATATATAGTATTCAATTATATTCAAGTATATTGAATCTGGTGCTTTCAAAGTATACCTTGTTTATCTGTGTAAGCAGTAGGATTTATTATCAGTGAGCATTTTATTTTGAGTATGTCACTTATGAACTTTCATTAAATTTGTGGATACTGGAATATAGTATTTTTGCACACACAAAGCATTTATCTTTGTAAAAGAAAGATTGAAGAACTGCAGAACTGGAAACTGAGAGTTTTTGGTTAATTGGACTGTAAATGGAGGGACAGAAATCTCCCAGGTTTCATTGAAAATGTCTTCATTTGTGTGCTGAAGATGAACGAAAGTCTTATGGGTTTGGAATAACTGCCTAATCAGTTTGTACGTGGCTGCCATTTCGGCCAGCCACACCACTATTGATGGAGCATCTGTGGGGCAACACCATCTAACTTCGAGGGATATGCATGGTGTAAGGTGGCTGAGGCACATCTGCAGACCTCACATACCTCTCTGGACCTTTCTGTGGTCTGTCAGGGGCCGCATTTGAGCCCTTAGTATCAGTGTCTGAGAAGCTTCTGACACTATAGCTAGCTCTTCTGCTGGCCCTGACATCTCTCAAGCGAGTAGGAGATCTACAAGCTCTCTGTTGTCCCTGGAGTTGATTTTACCCCTGGATTAGCCAGTGCCTTCCTGTATCCTAGGCCATATTATATTCCTAATGTGCTTACATCTGCTGCCCAGCCAGTAGTGTTGCAGGCTTTCTGCCCTCCTCTGTTCCTCATACCAGAACAAGAGAAATTGCACTGACTGTATACAGTAAGGGCTCTCTGTACTTACGTCCATCGCTCTGGCCCGAGGCGTAAATTGGAGCAGCTGATGGTCTGCTTTGGTGGCGACAGTAGAAGTGATGCTGTGTGGAAACAGTGCATCTCTAATTGGATAATGGAAGCTATCTCTATCACTTATGAAGCACGCGGTCTCCCTATGCCTCTGGGCATAAGGGCTCATTCCACTAGGGGGGTTGCCTCCTCGAAGGCTTTGTCCAAAGGGGTATCCTTAAAGGATGTGTGTGATGTGGCAGGGTGATCTACGCCACACACATTCATTCGACTTTAGATCCTGGATGTACATTCTGGCTGCCAGTAATTTTGTATTGCTAATATTCAAAATAATTTGTACTGGTCAGTGCTGTCTTAATCTTTTAATATATTGAACATTTCTTTTTTGTTTCATCTTCATTTGATATGTGGTTTTGAACAATTTTTTACTAAATCTTGGTGACATAATAAAAGTAAGTAAGTAAGGAAAATTTATTTATATAGCACGTTTTACACAGCAAAGCTGACTAAAGTGCTGAACAGTGTAAGGAAAAATAAAATAAACAGAATAAGACTAAATAAAAACAGTCAGTAGACAATAGTAAAAATTCAAAGTATGATCAATGAGCCTGACAGAAAAGATATGTTTTTAGTATCGTTTTAAAAGCAGTCATGAAGGTGCAAGGCGGATGTCCAGTGGCAATTTATTCCATAGACGGGGTGCAGCAACAGCAAATGCTCTATCCCCCTTTGTTTTTAACCGTGAATGAGTGACATACAAAAGATACTTATCAGAAGATCTTAGAAATCTGTTTGAAGAATGAGGTTTAAGGAGATCCTTGAGATAGGAAGGCGCTTGATTGTTAAGAGTTTTAAAAATAAACATCAGAATCTTAAACTGAATCCTAAAACAGACCGGGAGCCAATTAAGCGATGCTAAAATTGGAGTGATATGATCAAATTTCTTTGCCCTAGTCAACAGCCTTGCAGATGCATTTTGAACCATCTGAAGACGAGCCAGAGATGACTGAGGAAGACCCAAGTATAATGAATTGTAGTTATCTAAATGAAAAGTAATAAAAGCATGAATTGCCTTCTCCAAATCCTGGAAAGACAAAAATGTTTTGAGTTTTGAAATAATCCGTAGTTGATAAAAACTAGTCTTAACCACCGAATATATCTGCTTGGTTAAGCTTAATTCAGAATCAAGGATGAAGCCAAGGTTCCGAACCTGGGAAGCGATTGAGGGAAAGAGATGACGGAGCGCATTAATCAGACCATCTCTTAATCTCACGGGGCCAAAAGCAGTTATCTTAGTTTTGTCTTTGTTTAGTTGAGAAAATTATCTGTCAACCATTTTTCAATGTCATCCTGACAGTCCAACAATGGCTGAATGGAGTCACCAGCTTTCAAAGGAATATACAACTGGGTATCATCAGCATACAAATGAAAAGAGACATTGTGTGCCCTAATAATATCCCCCAACGAATGCATATATAAGTTAAAAAGAAGTGGACCCAGAATGGAGTCTTGAGGAACACTACTAATAATAGTACTAGTAGAAGAGGAGAAATTACTCAACGCTACTGAAAAGGATCTGTCCTTAAAATATGATCTGAGCCATTGTAGGGCAATACCCTTGATACCAAACAAATGCTCCAAGCGCCAGAGAAGTATGTTATGGTCTACAGTATCAAAAGCAGCTGTAAGATCTAGTAGCATCAACACAGTATTTTTTCCAGCATCCACTGTGAGTAAAATGTCAGGACACTTTTAACAATGCAGACTCTGTGCTATGAAAAGCAGTGAAACCAGATTGTAAAGGTTCAAATAACATAGCTGAATTTAAAAACAGGAGCAATTGAGATTGTACTACATTCTCTAACAGCTCTGACAAAAATGTAAACTTAGATACAGGCCAATAATTAAGGCAACCTTCATCCAATCCCGGTTTCTTAAGTAAAGGTTGAACAATAGCATGCTTAAACAATCTGGGACCACCACAGCATCCAAAGAAGAATTTATCACAACAGGAATAAAATCCTGAAGGCCTAGTCACAATGGCAGAGCTTACGGCAGGGACATTAAAAACAATGAGCTTGTGATCAGAGAAGGAAGCATCCTCAATATTACCATTATCAACAGCTGTTCCATAAGACAATATAAGGTCCAATGTATTTGTAGCACTTGTATGCTCTGATACAACTTTATAGAGCTACTGGACCAGTTCTAGGTTCGGATGGAGTGCGGTAACAGTGAAATAATAGACCAGAGACCAGGTAGTTTATATACAAAAGGCGGCAGTTTACTGAAATTCAACAAAGACAATACGTTAGACATTAAACAACATTAAACAGACATCAGAACCAATGGGTAGTCCTACAGGTAGCAAAAAGGGAGGTATAACCCACTTTGATCCTATTTTTTCTCTCTTTCCCTTTCCTTCACCTAGGTTACAAATAGTTTGGTTTATCTAGGTGATTTTATCAGGTTAGACCAGTCTAAATATCTTATTTTAAGTTAATAGGTTATACCTATTTTCTCTTTTTCTCCTTGACTTAACTCTTTTTCCTTACAGGTGAGAAAACATTTATCCATCCATCTTCAACCGCTTACTCCTTTTCAGGGTCACGGGGAACCTGGAGCCTATCCCAGGGACCATCGTTCACAAGGCGGGGTACACCCTGGACAGGGTGCCAGTTCATCACAGGGCACAATTATATCAATTCCAAATCAAAATCTAATCAATTCAATCAAAACAGTCTTAAACATTGAATTATAACATTCACAATGATGGAACAATGCGATGTGAAGTAACCCTTCAGATCCAGTACAAGCTCAGTTTCACTTATACTTTCAAATTCAATTAAGAGCAGTAAAGTTCAGTTCAGTTCAGTTCCAAGAAAAAAAAAAAGCAGTCCCAACACTCCTACAGCTCTGGCAGCGAGTTTACCGACGTTCCATCTTACACCTCAGATTCTCTCTGTCATGAAGAAGCCGAGTTGTCTCTAGAAACTTTGTCAGAGGGTTTGGCTCGCCATCTTGTATTCCGTGTGTGTAGTCCCCACACGTGGCAGACCAAGGTCCGATTTCAAACACATTTACATTTACATTTATTCATTTAGCAGACGCTTTTATCCAAAGTGACTTACAAATGAGAGCACATTCACACACCAATGGTAGCAGAGCTGCATGCAAGGTGCTAGCTTGCCATTGGGGGCAACTTAGGGTTCAGTGTCTTGCCCAAGGACACGTCGGCATGGGATCACCCGGGCCAGGATTCGAACAACCAACCCTACGATTAGTGGATTAGTGGACAACCCGCTCTACCAACTGAGCCACAGCCACCCAAACACGCACTTAAAAAGCAGCAACAACAACAAAAACTTGACCAAAAACATTGTGGTTATCCTGTATTTAAATTTCACCAATTCCCAAGCAGGTAAGTATTGTTTTTAAGCTTCTAAACAAACTCTTCACAACACTATAACTCCTTAACTTGTTTTTGCTGTCTGCTCTGCTTCTAGGCTCAACGCTGCTTAAAAATGGCCGACGAGTTTCTTAAAGGGGAAGCGTCATCACAATTCCTTACAGCTTATACTATTATTGGTTTACATTAAATCAGTCAAACTGTTTTTAACCGTTCTTAATTGTCTCTTACATGTATGTGTTTTAACTAATTAGCTTATTTATGCATTTTATGGGTTATTTATTAATAATTATTTTTAATGTGGGTTACATATGCCCAAGGATATGTGTTGCCTGATTTATGTGTTGAGTAAAACCGAAGGAATCCAAGATATCACAAAACTCAGTAACCAAGGGTCAACCAGGGCAGCAGACATCACCCAATAATAACAAAAGATCATACAATGGAACAATAGAAGTTAAAAAAAATCACGAAAATCACTTTAAAAAGAATTGTCCGGGTTAGGTGGCCTATAGATCAAAGCACAGAATAGTGTGGAAGAGGTCAACTCCAACACAACACACTGTACCTCAAACGATGAGTAAATCCCAACAGAGACTGTCCGTATGTTCAGTGACTGTTAAAAAACCATAGCAACCCCACCGCCCTTTCAAGAAGTCCTTGGAGTACTAATAAAACAACAGTTCGGCGGACAAAATTCCTCGAAGACTGTTGACTCACCAGGACTAACCCAGGTCTCCGTTAGAAATAAAATATCAAGGTGATGTCTGGTAAAAAAGTCATTTAAAATGAAAGTTTTGTTACACATGGACCTAGCGTTATCTAGGGCCATATTCAGAGGAGACTGAGGTAACGAGATCCGGTGAAGATCCGGTGAAACGAATTCCAGTTGGCAGAGATTTGAATAGTTCACTCATCTCTGACAAATCTGTAATCGTGGAGGAGCAGAACGATTGGATGAGTGTAGGAAGTCCGGGAACATAGGCAGATGAAAAACATATCTGTAATCCCATGACCGCCGCATTAAGTGGAGTCCCTCCAAGCGTAAGGGAAACTCAATCAATTGTATGGAGGAAGCGATTGCCCATCTGATTCTCACCCGAACACCAGCACGATTCCCTCTCTTCCTGCGGCGCCTCCTTAGAGGAGGAAAGCAGCAAGGTAGCCAGCGAGCACACTCCAACACGGGTCCGCTGGACGAGGATTGAAAACGAGAATACAAAGCAGGACAACATCGCAGCTGAGCTCCCATACAGCTTCTGATGTTAAGCAAAGCTTGACGGTTGTAAGTCAACACTGAATCTACATGATACCATTGTGGCACGATACACAGTAAAAACAGCACAGACATAACAGATAGAACAAACTGTAGTAGACGGACAAGATACGAGACACGGCAAGCCGACAGGTGTACTGGCGCCATCTTGGACAGGTGACTCCTCCAGGAATTTATTTGTTCATCCATGTCTCCTGTCCTATTAAGGGAAAAAATCTGTTTTGCCTATTTATTGGGTTCATTGATGGGCTGGTATTCCTTGGTTGGGAGTTTGCAAGTTGCATAGTCATTGTACTGTGGTTCTTAAGTAATTCCACTTCTCGCGACACATGATTAGTGAAATTTTAGCTTGGAAAACTGTTAACAAAGAATGCTGCTTATTGAAGGACCATGTTCATTTTTTGCCACTTAGTTCATTGTTTTTAATTTCAGGGTTTTTTTTTACTTCTCTCATTGTATGTATGTTTTTTGTTTTTTTTTTTCAAATTGTCATGGCCAATTTAGTACCTGCATGTGTCATTATTGGGATTCTAATTAGAAATCTAATTAGAAAAAAAGTGACAAGTATTTCTTTTCTTTAATTATAGACTGTATGTTTAGATCATTGTGACAAATGTGTGGACTGTTCATAAGATTAGAATTTTGTTACCATATTACCTGACATTAGCACAGTGGTTAGCTACCCACAGCTCCGGAGTCCATTGTCCCTTGCTTGATTCTGAGCTCTGGTCACTGTTTGTATGGAGTTTATTCTGGCTGTTCGATTCGATATATGAAGGGGGATCAATGTCTCTTAAAACATTTTTGTAGTGTTTTTGAGAATAACTCGATATGCACCACAGTACGTGTGGAAGATCTCTTAAAGTATTTGACTTTTTCTCAGAGTCAATTTGTCTTCAAGTACTGCCAAGGCACTTGCAAAGAGCTAAATAAAAGATTTATAAAGGCTGTCACAGCATCTAATGGTGCAACTGACTTGCAAACATCTGCTTTCTCTTTATATGCTGTGGATAGGAACAGTTTCCAGAGACAGGTTGACTTAGATGCTCTAATGCTGCTGTATAAGGGCAAATATATCACAGCATAGCTGAATCAGACTGCAGTCTCAATCAAAAGGGTCAGATCAAACCTGGTCTGACCGCTCAGATCCACAAAAGGTTATACCCTTTTATTGACCTTTTCCTGTCTTTCATCCCACTTTTTTATTTCAAATCTAAAAGCTTCAAAGAGCTTTGTAACAGTATGAAAACTTGTGTACAATGATTATTTCATTTAAAAGCATTGATATTGTGCAATGCTTTATTGTGTTAACTTTAGGGGCACTGCTATTTGGCAATTATTTAATCTTTTATTTTCAACTATTGTGAGGACGTCTGGGGGTAGGAGTGATAGGGCAAACATCTGGCTTCATTATAAATTAGTCTGGTACATGAAAGTTGACATCCATATTTAATTTCATATTTGCCCTAAGTTAGGCCCTGAGCATTCATTCTCTGCAATGCTATTTTTATAGTTTGATTATCTATTTTATTACACATGTAAGTACTGCTGAAATAAAAGAGAAAGCACTTTCTTTTTTCTCTGAAACATGGTATAAGGCACATGTACAGTACATTAAGATCAGAAGTGAGCCCTCAGACAGAATGTCACAGGAGGCTATAACTGCAAAAGAGTCATGTACATGGGCAGTGGAAGTGTGCTACTGTCACAAGATGTGTTAATTTTTGGCAGTATCATAAGATTTTGCATGTGATCACAATAAATAAGTAATGCTGTGCTACACCAAGCAAGTTTTGAAATGTATTAGGTAAAAAAAAATGGGTACTGTGCTGATTTTTTTTTTTATCACTACTTATTATGTACTTATTTATTTTGTACTATGGACATGCCATTGCTAACAACATTGAACTTCTCCAGATGAAAGCAATGCATCCAATAAAAAAACAGGGAAATGGACTGATAGGGATGGCTTCCTGTTTCAACTCACCAGCTTCCACATCAGGGATAGCTTGCAGCAACATAATGCAACACCATGCAATCCTGGAAGTGGGGAATGTTGATGAGCGCATATCCCTTGGTATGAAGGGAAGTAGAAAGGCATCCATTGTGTGTATATGTGGCCTGTATTTTGTCTGTCAGAGAAGGCAAGTTTCGCTGTTTTGTTTCCAGGGCAGCTAAGGGTGTCTGCAGGTGTGTGTGAGGATTGGACAAGATTTCTGATGTTGCAAGCGACTGGATAATCATCTAAACACATAGGTTCCAGTTAGGAGAATGCACTTGTCGGAACATTGTGGCAATGGTGGAACAAATTTGACCATTGACTTTCTCCAAAGCTAGAATGCTTGCACAGACAGGAGTGGATTGTTGGAGCAGATTGAATTTTTGTTTTGTATGTATGGCCAAGTGAATTGACAAGATAAAAGCTTATCTTAATGTTCTTTTCTTTTTAAATATGGCCTACTTTGTTTTTTTAATTGTTTAAACTGTGCCTTGTGATAATAAAGTATAGCATTTTTCCCCTACCACTGTTGTTTGTCTTATTGTGTTGCGGTGGCTTGGGATTCTAAAAAAAAAAACAGAAAAAAAAGATAGACGTCGGGGGTATGCCAGAAAGTTTGTGACATAATTTATTTTGGCATAATCAGCAGGATACCTTACCACACAGCACAGCAATGATGCACAGTGGAGGAAATTTCAGTGTAGCTAACACAGCAAGTCCTTCAGTAATTAACACAATGGTAATGTCTTGGTTGGGGGGGGGGGTCCGTGTATACCCACTATTTCAAGGGAAGGTAGCCATATTAAATCAGCTTATCCTGGCCCTGAAGGCCGGTTCTGCTCAGAAAGAGATACAGTGCCTCATCATCCACAGACAGCCCGATCTCCTCTTTTCAGAGACCTGTGCGGAAACCCAAGCATTAGAGGCAGATAATGAAAGGGGAATTGTGTAGTGTTCTCCTGGGAGAAGGTTCCCCATTGCCAGCCCAGCAGATGGGTTATGGGTAAGTGAAATAGGTGCTCAAAATTGATGTACAAATGAAAGTACAGGAACAAATTGTGTTACTTATTAAGAACTTGGTAGATTAAATCCAGCATTAGCTGGGTCCAGACCCCTGTCAAGGGAACAGTTTACCCAACAAGAACACCCAACCTCTTGGAAACAAGCCTGGCAGTGGGCTGCCAAATGTAGTCCAAAAGTGCTGTGAAAAAGTATTTGCCCCATCCTGATTTCTTCTGTTTTTATGTCTCACATACTAAATAGTTTTAGATCCTCAAATGAAATGCAACATAAAACAAAGGCAAAAAAATATCCAACACCTATCACCAATGTGAACAACTAAGTGCCCCCTTAAACTTAAAATCTGGTTGTGCCACTTTTAGTAGCAATAACTGCAAGCAAATGCTTCTGATAACTGGAGTTATTAGGATTGAGAATTCATGTTTCCCTCAACTATTGCAACTTTCAAAGGCCCTGAAGCAGCAAAACATTAGCATACTTTGGCATAGTGTGTTATGGGGTAAGACATTCTAACCAACTTCATGTTGTTGAAAAAGTTCTATTTAATTGTTGATTTCAATGAACAGGTTTTCAGTAATCAGACCTGGTTTCATCTAGTCCAGCTGCACCACATTATGAATACAGTTACATAGATTTGGTGAATGAGTAACTATAGGGCAAATACATTTTTACACAGTCCCTGTTGGTATTGCATTTTTTTTTTTTTTTTTTTTTTCAATATATGAAATTATCATTTAAAAACTGGTTGTGTGTCTGCTCAGGTTGCCTTTGTTTTATCTTAGATTTTTTTTAAATATCTGAAGCAATTTAGTATGAGATATGCACAAAAACAGAAGAAATATTTTTCACAGCATTGTATTTGCAGCATGTATAACACAGTTGGCTACATCTGACAATACTGCTGTGAATGTGGAGCACCTCATCACCCTTTAAACTAGATTCCCCAGCCTCTGTTGGGCAGGAAGCTGGAAATAGTTTTCATACAGAAGTTCACAGGCCCAATCATATTGTACATTGTAGACTGGATGAATTGGAAGTGGCAGGGGTCAAAATGCCAGAAATATTAGACACTGGCTCTCAAGCTAACCTTTTCAATAATACTTTTGTACTGAAACAGCTGAGTTGGGTAAACCTGGAAATGGTTTGACTATATCATTAATATTCACAATAATATTTGGCCTGTATGTTAATTAATTTCCTTTGCTATAGAATGTGGTTAATATTCCAGTTTATTCCATCAAGGTTTGTCATAGCAAACAAATGACCTTCTTTTTTCCTCCTTTTAGAAGTATTGAAAGTATGACTTCATGCCAGCAAATTCAATATTTTAGCACATTTTAGCTGCCAGTAGCAAGGAAAAGAATAGTATTGACACATTCCTGCCTTATTCAATCAAAAACACAAGCTCCATTTCTGAAGATCTTCAGAATATCATTGCACTACAAGCTTCAGTCAAGAATGTCCTCAGTGAACAGTCCAGATATTTGATATTCACATCAAATTCCAGTGCAATGCAAAGTCTTGCTCCTCCTTTCAGCCAGTGATGATTCCTTGTCCATGCCTTGACAAATTAGTCCACATCTTATGCCTTTTTCCCACATTTTCTCACCAAATTGTTCACAGGCCAGCAATCGCTTATCATATGACAAGTGCCACCTGAGAGGGTGAATATGCTAACCATCATGCTGGAAGCAAAAGCAGAAGTTGAACTACTGTGTCACATCTGCATAAGAAAGCACTGTCTGACCTTTTTCACATACAGCACATGATCTCAATAGATACCAACAATTGGCTAGTTTTGTTGTGATTGATAGAAGATAGAGAGTATGCCATTGCTCTCACCCAGAAAGCAGGGCCAATTTTGTTCTTTTGGCTCCTGGTCACAGATGGCTCTCGCATCATCAGGATTTGAATCTGTGATCAGATGAGTGCATTTTTTTCTGTTGCACCACTCTGGAGTCTCCTGCTATCTTTTTTTCTGTAAAATCCTGTGTCTAAACCCAGTGTGATCTTGTGATAGATACAAGTGGTCCTGAGTTTGTGTACTGTAGTTGTTTTCAGGTCATTGTGTTTTCAGCTGATAATGTGGTTTTGTGGGTGTCACTAAATTTAAATAAGCTGTACTGTGAATGCACTTGGTACTTTACTGGTGATTTGCATTTATCAGCATATGCATGTGAGTCAAAATATAGAACTGACATCTGGTAAGATTTTTTTAGTTCAGCTTGGCATATGTAAACTTTTACACACAACTTTACTAAAAGATTAACAGACAAAGCCCATTGTCTCCACTCTGCAAATTTTTCTGGAAAAAAAATGGTCTCAGTCCCATCCCACACACCAATATCATAATGCACCTCTGACCAGACACAGGAGTATCATAACTCTGATCAAAGATAGAGACTTTAATAAGTAAAATGCTAAGATCCTCATGAGGCTTGCACTAATCCTTGTGAGGAAATAAAATAAGAGCAGTGCAGTCACACTGATTTATCCTAACCTGCTGCCCTTATCAGATTGACCTACAGGAAACATCCCTAAGGTGTGCATGCACTGAATAGTAAGAACTTTGTCCATTCTTTCCAAATATGATATAGGCACATTTTCTTAAAGATATCCTACCAGAAGTAATCAAACCTTGGCTACTTGCATAGGACACTGAAATAATTAATTCAATGTTCAGCCCTTGTCATTAGCACTGAAACAATGTTGGTTTAAGTAGTATTTTGTCTCTTTGCTTGTATTACTTTACCACACTTCCTATACCAAAAATTACAATATTCTGCTAGATAGACTAAATAGTAAATTTGCAGTAACCCCAAGTTTGATATGAAGTTGTTGATATGAAGAACAAGGACGCTAGTTCAGTTATAACGTAAAACATTGCTAAGGTTTGCTGCCAAGTCATGTCCTTAGTTTTAATATATTAATTTGCAGCTGTATCTCAACCTTCCCAAATTAAAACATGAAACAGTCAATGACCAACCTTTTCTAGGAGTCAGATTTTAATAGGAGAGCCACATATGCACATTCTATTACCTGTGGTTCAGAGGAAGGATCAAATAATTAAGCATTTGTTTCTGAGTGTTGTCACAAATCTGCACAAATGGAGCACAAACGATTGAGACTATTTTGCCGATGTTTTGCATTGGGTGAGAGGCCAACTTCACACAGGTACTGCCAACACATGTTAATGATAATTTGCAAGCCAATGACTAAAAGCATGAAGAGTCAATCTTAATCTCTGCATATTTACAATCTAACTATGCAGGCTAATGCATAACTTGACCACTTAATGTCAATATTTTACCTCTACCTTCCCAGGGGTCCACAGAGTATGTTTATGTTCAATTTTCATCAGAATTTGATTACACAGAGAAAACCCCTAAAATTCCATTTAATTTATTGCCTGTGATCAGAAACATAAGAGCACCTTTACCATTTTTATAGCTAAAAGGCTGGAATAAAGATTGCCAAGCATTTTCCAGGCCCTTGAGCTTTTGTGGCTTGTGAGAGTGGTTCTTATTGCTCCATTTGTAGAGGTGTAGACTCAAGAAACATCCAAGTGTCAGAGCATCCAAGACCCAGGAAACTGTTGAAGGGCACAAGGCAGAATGTCACCAGTGACTTTTTCTAATGCAGGGTAAAATAACTGAGATAATAATATTAACTTCAGAGCAGAACTATTAAAATCTATAAAAAATTGATTTCATTTGCAGGCACAATGTCATTTGAGCATGAAAACGAGCAAGTCAGTTACAAGGCTTCTACAAAAGACAGACATGAAATATAACTTTAGTTAGAAGTAAAACTGTGATAATTTTGTACTTTAATTTATACTTTTTGACTGGACAACTTATTCTGTGTGAGGATTAGCCTTTTTGTGCAGAAGCAAACAAGTGATGTTGCAACATTTACAGTAATAAAACATAGACATAGGGGTGGCTGTGGTTCAGTTTGTAGAGCGGGTTGTCCACTAATCGTAGGGTTGGCAGTTCGGTTCCCGGCCCACATGCAGAAGTGTCCTTGGGCAAGACACTGAACCCTAAGTTGCCCCCGATGGCAAGCTAGCGCCTTGCATGGTAGCTCTGTTACCATTGGGGTGTGAGTGTTTGTGTGAATGGGTGACACGGTGACACAGTGTAAAGCGCCATATAAGTGCACCATTTACCATTTAGATAACTTTGATCTGATTCAAGTCAACCCCAAGTTGTCAGCAAATTGGTTCATTGGGAAATTTTTTATTTGATAAGAGCATAATTAGTGTTACTAATGGTAGTGGTACCAGTAATACCAGTAAAATTAAATTAAGAAAATAAGACGAGATCCAACTTGGAACATGTGACCCCTTATTAAGTAGTCAATATTTCCCAAATAATGCTAACAATTCCAATCACTAATCAGCCATAACATTAAAACAACTGAAAGATCAAGTGAATAACACTGATCATCTCGTTACAATAGCACCCATCAAGGGGTGGGATTATATTAAGTAAATAGTCAGTTCTCAAAGTTGTTGTGTTAGCAGGAAATGGGCAAGGGTAAGGATCTGAGTGACTTTGACAAGGGCCAAATTCATATGGCTAGATGACTGGGTCAGAGCATATTGAAAACGACAGGTCTTGTGTGGTGTTCCTGGAACCAAAAAGTGGTCCATGCAAGGACAAATAGTGAACCAGCAACATGGTTATGGGCACCCATGATGTGCGTGGGGAGTGAAGGCTATATGATCTGGTCTGATCCCATAGTAGAACTACCTTTGCACAAATTGCTGAAAAATGTTATTCTGGCTATGATAGCAAGCTGGCGTAGGAAGTGTGATACTCTGTGCAATATTCTGCCATGAAACCTTGGGTCCTGTTATTTATGTGGATGTTACTTTGACATATACCACCTACCTAAACATTGTTGCAGACCAAGTACACTCCTTCATGGCAATGGTATTCCCTAATGGCAGTGGCCTCTTTCAGCAGGATAATGTGCCCTGACACACTGCAAAAAAAACATTCAGGAACATATAAACAGTAACCTTTACATTTATGGCATTTGGCAGATGCCCATATACAGAGCAACATACAGAAGTGCTTTGAAGTGTCTATCAATATACATTCTTACACTCA
Organism: Noturus placidus; assembly: GCA_022414735.1. Lineage (NCBI taxonomy): Eukaryota > Metazoa > Chordata > Actinopteri > Siluriformes > Ictaluridae > Noturus > Noturus placidus. Next base: position 13,911 of record JAFFST010054067.1, read on the forward strand.
ATAGGGTGTTAATATAGTAAGGAAAGCACACAGACAACATCACCATGTGCTAAATTAAGTATTTCAGGAAGAAGTTGGTCTTTAGACATTGCTTAAAAGGTCCCAGTAACTTAGATGTTCAGACATCTAGGGAGGTTCATTTCACCACCTAGGTGCCAGTACAGAGAAGATTCTTGATGCATGTGACCAGTCAAGCAGTGCTAAATGATGGAAGGGAGCATTGAGCTGTGAGAGGTGTGATAAGTGCTTTTAGGTAAGTCTGTGATGCTCCATTTTTGGCTTTGAAGGCAAGCATCAGTATTTTAAATCTGATGCGGGCAGCTACAGGAAGCCAGTGGCGAAGGCATAGCAATGAGGTGGTCTGGGAGAACTTAGGAAGGTTGAAAACAAGTTGTGCAGCTGCATTCTGGATCAGTTGTAGAGGCTGAATTGTGCTGAGAGGCAGACCTGTCAGAATCGAGTCCAGACTTGAAATGACAAGGGACTGAACAAGCACCTGAGTGACCTATGTGGATAGAAATGGAAGAATCCTTCTGAGTTCTAGGTGTTTACTTGGCCTCCGAATTCCACATATCTTAATCTGATGAAGTATCTGTAGGAGGTACTGGATAAAAAAAAGTCCAATCCATGGACGCCTCACCTCGCAGCTTACAGTACTTAAAAAACATCTGCTGTAGGTTTCTTGGTGCCAGATACCACAGCACACTTACAGAGGTCATGTGGAGTCCATGCCTCAACAGATCAGAGCTGTTTTAATGGCACAAGGGGGACTGACAATATTTAGGTGGTTTTAATGTTATGGTTGATCGGTTTAAAGTCATACAATATAACATTTTAAAATTGCTTTCATCAGTGATTGTGCTGATCTAGATACCTTCAAACTATGGGCAATATGAGATCTTGATTTTGGTCCCAGAACAATGAAAACAAGTCTTAGACTTGGAAGATATTACTTATTCATGCCATTAGAAAGACAACAAGCATTTGTGGAAATGTGAGTTATTCCATAGTGAAATGCTATTTATTTCAAAGGTCATTTCTAGTGTATAGAAATAACATATTTGTTGGCAAGCTGAGAGGGTTTATTTTAAAGGTTACCTGGTGTATATTCCTCATCTGGAAAATACAGTGTTTGTTGAATTTATGGCATTACTTATGTAACAACTTCAGAATATGTCTGAATATGTTTATTGTGAAACACTGAGTTGATGAATATACATAAATGCTGAGTAATGAATGCTGAACCAATCATATACAGTGCCATCCACTAATATTGGCACCCTTGGAAAATATGAAGAAAAAAAAAATCACAAAATACTCTGCTCTCATGGGTCAGGAGCAGCTCAGTGGTTAAGATGTTGGACTACTGATCAGAAGGTTATGAGTTCAACTACCAGTACTGCAAAGCTGCTATTGCTGGCCCCTTGAGCAAGGCTTGTAACCCTCAAATGCTCAGTTGTATAAATTAGAGAAATGTAAATTGCTCTGGATAAGGGCGTCTGCCAAATTCCATTCTATGCTTTTTTTATTGTTTGTTTTTGGACTTGTTTTGGTCCTGTCCCTGGCCTCAGTGTTATTGATACCTTCTCTTATCTTGTTTACTTGTGACTTGTTTCCCTGTCTTTGAAGAATTGTTGCATTTATATGTGCTTATGTGTGCAATTTCTGAAACCTTCTTGTTGTTAATCAAGAAAGACTCTTGCCTGTTTTGCTGTTTCATGATTATTTATTTTGGTGCACTTTATGCATTTAGCTTTTTTCTTACAGTGCTGAACTACATTTTTGTATACAGTTGCATGTCAAAAAATTAGAATATCATCGAAAAGATAATTTGTTTCTGTAATTTAATTTAATTCAAAAAGTGGAACTTTCATATATTCTAGATTCATTACACATAAAGTGAAATATTTCAAGCCTTTATTTGTTTTAATCTTGATGATTACAGATTATAGCTCATGGAAATCAAAAATCCAGTATCTCAAAATATTAGAAAAAAGAATTCATAATATAGAAATGTCAACTTTCTGAAAAGTATGTTAATTTATGCAGTCAATACTTGGTTGGGGCTCCTTTTGTACGAATTACTACATCACATTTACATTTATTCATTTAGCAGATGCTTTGATCCAAAGCGACTTACAAATGAAAAAATACAAGCAAAGTGATATCAAACAGAGAACAATACAAGTAGAGCTACCATACAATATCCATTAATTGAGTTCTAGAAGAAGAAAAGTGCACAGAGTAGAGGTGTAAGTGCCAGAGTAAGTTTTTTTTTTTTTTTTTTATGGGTTGGTTAGGTGTTCACGGAAGAGGTGGGTCTTTAGCTGTCTTTTGAAGATGGTGAGCGATTCTGCGGTCCGGATTGAGGTTGGATGTTCACCATTCCACCATTAGAAACAGTAAATTTGAATGTTCTTGAAAGGGACCTTGAGCCATGCTGAGTAGGGACTACTAAGCATCGGTCGTTGATTGTTTGCAGATTGCATGAGAGAACATAAGCCTTCAGGAGAGAGTTGAGGTAAGAGGGTGCTGTTGAAGACAAGGTCTTGTAGGTGAGTATCAAGGCCTTCAATTTGATGCGGGCGGCTACAGGAAGCCAATGGAGAGAGATGAAGAGTGGTGTGACTTGGGTTCTCTTGGGCTGGTTGAAGACGAGGCGTGCTGCTGCATTCTGAGTCATTTGAAGGGGTTTGATGGAGCTGGCTGGGATGCCGGAGAGTAGTGAGATGTTGTAGTCCAGTTTTGAGATAACAAGATACTGGACTAGTATCTGTGTAGCCTGTTCGGTGAGGTAGGGTCTGACTTTCTTGATGTTGAACCTACAGGACCGTGCAGTTGTTGAGATGTGGTCTCTAAAAGTCAAGCTGTCATTGAGAATCACCCCAAGATTCCTGGCCATCCTGGTTGGCTTGAGTGTGGTTAAGCTGAGCTGTACAGTTAGGTTGTGGTTGATTGAGGGAGAGGCTGGGATGACAAGAAGCTCAGGTTTTGCCACGTTGAGCTTAAGGTGGTGTTCCCTCATCCAGAGCGAGATGTCTGACAGGCGAGCAGAGATTTGTACAGAGACAGATGGATCGTTAGGCTGGAAGGACAAATAGAGCTGGTTTCATCAGCATAGCAGTGGTATGAGAAGCCATGAGACTCAATCACCTGCGCTGGAGGTGTAGTTTAGATAGAAAAGAGCAGTGGACCCAGAACTGACCCCTGTCGAACACCAGTTATGAGTTGCTGAGTTTCAGAATTACCTACCCTCCACAATATCTTGAAGCATGTGTCTGAGAGATATGCTTCCACCAAGCGCAGAACCGTTTCGGTGATGCCCAGGCTGGAGAGAATTGACAGGATGATCTGATGGTTCACCGTGTCGAAAGCAGCAGAGAGATCGACTAGGATAACTACAGATCAAGTTGCTCTTGCCAGTCATAAGGCTTCAGTGAAGGAAAGCAGAGTAGTCTCCGTGGAGTGATTGCTCTTGAAACCAGAGTGCTCGGTGTCCAGGAGGTTGTTCTGTGTGAGAAAATTGAAGAGTTGATTAAAAACAGCTCTTTCAAGGGTTTTGGAAAGAAAAGGGAGGAGGGAGACAGGTCTGTAGTTGTCAACCGTGTGTGAGTGCAGGTAATAGTGTGGGAGATATGGTCTGAAGAAGGTGAGAAAGGATAGGGTCAAGAGGACAGGTTGTGGGATGGCTAGAGTGGAGGAGTTTAGAGACATCAGTCTCTGAGAGGGGAGAGAAGGAAGTCAGTTGGCAGTTACATGGAGGAGGAGCCGGTCTATGCATGTCTGGGGCATCACGGTGACTGAGCTCTATGGCTTTGGCTACCTCTTGACTTGTCAGTAAACCCACAGCTCCACTGTACTGTAGGAAGAGTTGCATGCTAGTGTGGATATGGGAGTTACTCTCCATTCATGGCAGCTTCCATTTCTCTAGGCACATACTTCATCCTGGTCAAGGGGGCCACACTGCAAGCCTGCAAGGAGAAGCTCCATTCAGCCGGACTTGAGGCATATAAACTTGTACAATCTATGACAGCCACTCCATTCTCTCAGCCATGTTAAACCACCTGCACGAAGCTGTTTACCTGTGTGACAACATTGCTGACCCCAGCAGTTTGCATTAAAGTTATTGTGCCACAGGACTGAAAATACTTCAGTCATCCTCCTCTTAGGTAAGTGCACAAATTGATGATCTGCTTTGTTCTTGTTTAATTGTTGAATAGTGTAATAAGAACCAAATAAGACAAAGATGTAAAAATCCTGCAATTCATTAGGAAACAACACTACTACTACTACTACTACTACTACTACTACTACTACTACTACTACTACTACTACTAATAATAATAATAATAATAATAATAATAATAATAATAATAATAATAATAAAATGCAATATACCACAGTAAATTCCAATAAATTATCACTGAACACAATGAATAGTTTTAATTGTATAAGTAATAGTTATAGTATATTATACAGTATAACTATTCAAGTCATTGGCCTGTAAGGGCCCTAAAACTGTTTCACTGTAAGCAGTGTCCAAGTCCATTAAAGGTCTGAAGTATTTGTCCTGTGTCAGTGAGGATTCTTTTGATGCTGTTGAATTGGCCTACACCATGTTAGGAAAACAGCAGGCATTTCTCAAAAAAATCTATCATCTGTCAGCTAGCTGAAAACAAACTATTGGTATGTCAGATGGGCTACAGTGAAGTCCTCTCTGGGGAAACTCTGGTCACCCACTGATCAGAATTCACATGTCTGTGGGGTGCTTTAAAAGAAGAACACTGAAAGGCTAGACAGAGACCAAAAGATTGAGTAGGTACTCAGTGGCTGGGTCAGAAATAGAAAGAGAATAAATCAATGAGTATTACATAATATTTTAACCCATTTTTAAAAAGTATAATAGGGGAAAAGTTATAAAAAAAAAAAAGTGTTTATGCCTGTACCTACATGTTTGCACAGTTTAACTTTTACTCTTTTAATGGTATTGCATGATAATCTCTCCTTAGAGGCTTTCTTATGAACCAAGAAATATTATGCACATAATGTAACTACTCAGTCCTTGAAATAAATGTTAGGTAATGAATATAAATTCATAATTATTTGTAATATATATATATATATATA
>JAFFST010054067.1:19082-33841 GCA_022414735.1 Noturus placidus
GTGTGTGTGTTAATCAAGGATAATTATTGCTCTAACCTTTTCTTAGAAATGGACCACACAAAGCAATAAAATATTGTGTGCAAAAGAATACTATGGATTCTTATATTGCATCGTTGATTATGGCCCTGCACTGGGAGGATGCTTCTAAATAATGGGTAGATGTGGGGTGGGGTGAGTTGGTACACTCTGATGTTGATCTCATCTGAGCCAATGCACAACAACTAACTAAAGGTCAGACTCACCGAATGCTTACAGATTTGACAGTTATTTTTTGACTCCTGGTATAAGTCCAAAAAGTACAGAATTACGCAGGAAAACTTAAAGGTTATTCTATGAGCTGTGGGTCAAGTGATGGAAGTTTAAAAAGTTAAATGTCAGTTCTCTTTTTTCCCTTGGTTCATTACTAACTGTAAATTAGACAAAGGTCATAGCTTTATTCTCATCACTCTTTATTCGTTGTCTTAGGTTTACCATGCAAAGCTTTTATGCTTTATGCATGATTCGATTCAATCCAATTTTATTGGTATAGAAGACATTTTGACAATTTGGTTTTACATCAATCTAGATTTATATTCCTAATGAGCAAACCAGAGGCAACAGTGTCAAGGAAACATTTCCTCTTTTTTTAAGTTACTAATACAGAAATATTCAGCTTACCAAGTTACAGAGAAACCAGAAAGCATCCCGAAGACTGTCCTTACAGAAGTTATAATACATTTTATACAGAATGAGCACATTCTTATAAAACTGATACACTGCACTCAGAGTTGAAAATGAATGTATTAATTATTAATTACAGAAAATTAAAACCAGTCAGATTTGAGAATTAAACTGCACTGTGGTATAATACAGATTAAACACTATTATTCCCGTAGACAAAAGAAAATGATATAGAATTGCACTTAAATAAGGGGACATAAATCTATGTGGAACATACAATGCCATCCACTAATATTGGCCCCCTTGGTAAATATGAGCAAAGAAGGCTGTGAAAAATTGTCTTTATTGTTTAACCTTAAAAAAATACAAAAAATAATCTGCTCTCATGGGTCAGGGGCAGCTCAGTGGTTAAGATGTTGGACTACTGATCAGAAAGTCATGAGTTCAAATCTTTTGTTTAAAAAGTTCACAAAAATAGCATGGATAACAAACAGTTGTACTAGAATATCAAAAGTACTTGTACTAGAACCACATGTAGCTAGAACTAAGATTTCTTGTTATATAGTTACTCTGGATGGCCTTTCTGTTTCATCATGTGCATTAGTAAAAGACCTCAGTGATTTACAAGAAGATTTACAAGATGGTGGCGTGGCAGCAGCATGCAGCGGCCTCTCCAGGTCCAAAGTGGTGCTATTTTTGTGTTGTAGCCCTTTTTTTTTACAGCACATTGACATCAGAGAAACCGGTGTTCATGTTTACCATCGCCAGACACTGTTAAAATAAAGAACTCATACAACAACAAACCTGCATGATGATCTGATGGAGAAGCTACGAAATCTCGGCTTGCTGTGAAGACCAGGCCTCCAATCCTTGGCGTCACCTGATGCCGGTGACTGGGGGACGGAACGCCAAAAGCGGTGTGCGAGGAAGCGGAAGCATGGGAATAGGGCGGGGGTCCATGCTAAGCTAAAAGCAAACCCTAGCTGGCCGGCTTTCCTGTCCATCCTGCTCTCCAATGTCTGCTCCCTGGATAATAAACTGGATTATATCAGACTCCAGCAGGCAACGTGGTATGAGTTTAGAGACTGCTGCATCTTTGTTTTCATGGAGACGTGGCTTAGCATCCGAGTTCTGGATGCTGCCATTCAGCTAGATCGGCTTGCTTTGTTTCATGCCGACAGAAATGCACCTCTGTGTGGTAAGGCTCGCAGTGGTGGCTTGTGAGTTGACATCAACACAGTGCAAGAACTCCGTGCTAGTTTCTAGTTACTGCTCATTTCTGATGGAGTTTGTGACTGTTAGATACAGACCATTTCAACTATGTGAATCTCAAAACAGCTCTCTCGGGTTATGGGGGGCGGGATGAATCAAGTGTAAATGAACCACATGTATCTTGTGGGAGGTATGTTACTGGGGTTAAAAGTTTGATTCTGTATGGAGTTATGAAAATGAATCATATGTAATTAAATCACATGTACATGAATCATAAGTAAATTGATCATATGTAAACTGTTATCGGGGTAAAAAAAAAATGTTGATTCTGTATTGATATATCTTGCTGTACTCTGAAAAGTGTATGAGAATCAATAAAAATTGTTATAAAGGAAAAAAAAAAACAGCTCTCTCTAAATTTCATCAACATGTGGACTTTGCAACGAGAGGGGTGAACCTGCTGGATCTTGTTTACACAAACATCCCCAGCGCATACATGGCAGAGCCGCACCCCACCAAGGCTACTCAAACCACATCTCTTATGCTAATCCCAGCATACATACCGCTTGTCAGACACTCCATGCTGGTTTTGAAGCAGAAGCCACCTCTGCTCTTCAGGACTGTTTTGAGCACATTGACTGGGACATGTTCAGGGAGGCTGCAACTGACAGCAGCTCCACCAATTAGGAGGAATACACAGCATCAGTGACCAGCTACATCAGCAAGTGCATTGATGACGTCACTGTCTTCAAGACCATCACCACACAGTAGTGTGAGCACTACTGAGGACCCGAGACTCCGCCTTCAGGGCAGTTGACAAGGCAGCCCTAAGAACAAGGCAGCCCTAAGAGCCAAACTGCCCCAGGCCATCAGAGAGGCAAAGCGTGCACATGTGAAATCCAGAAATGCCCAGAATTTCCACAGTCACTTCATGGATAGCGGCAACATGCGGCACATTGTGGCAGGGCATTCAGGCAATCGGCAACTACAGGACAACATCACCTGCCTGTTACAGTGATGCCTCCCTTCCAGATGCGCTGAACAATTTTTACACTCAGTTTGAGGTGCAGAATGATGTGGCAGCAAAGAACACCACCCCTCCTCCAAACGACCTGGTGCTATTTCTATCCACAGCTGATGTAAGGAAAACTCTATGTAGAGTCAACCCACGGCTGCTGGACCAGACTGCTGGACCAGACAATGTTTCTGGTAGATCAGAGGATGTGCAATCAGCTAGCAGATGTTTTCACTGACATCTTCAACATCTCCCTGAGCAGGCACATCAAGACCTGCTGCCCACCTCACTGGACCCGCTACAGTTCGCATATCGCACCAACTGCTCAACAGATGATGCCATTGCCAACACACTACATCTGACCCTCACCCACCTGGAGAAGAAGGACACCTACATTCGAATGTTGCTCACAGACTTCAGTTCAGCATTCAACACAATTATACCTCAGCACATGATTGGAAATCTGAGCCTACTGGGCCTGAACACCTCCATCTGCAACTGGGTCCTGGACTAACTTGACTGGGAGACCTCAATCAGTCCGGATCGGGAACAACATCTCCAGCACCACACTGAGCATGGGGGCCTCTCAAGGCTGTGTGCTCAGTCCCCTGCTGTTCAATCTGCTGACTCATGATTGTGCAGCAATGCACGTGCCAATCATATCATTAAGTTCGCCAAAGACCGTTGTGGGTCTCATAAGCAAGAGCGACGAGTCAGCATACAGAGAGGAGGTGCAGTGGCTAATGGACTGGTGCAGAGCCAACAACCGGTCTCTGAATGTGGACAAAACAAAAGAGATGGTTGTTGACTTCAGGAGAGTAGGGAGCAGCCACTCTCTATGGAAGATCAATGGCTCCTCCATGGAGATCATCAAGAACACACAATTCCAATGTGTTCACCTAAAGGAGAACCTCACCTGGTCCCTCAGCACCAGCACCATAGCCAAGAAAGCCCAGCAGCATTTCTACTTACTGCGAAGGCTGAAGAAAGCCCATCTCCCACCCCTCATCCTCACAAAGTTCTACAGAGGGATGACTGAGTGCATCCTGAGGAGCTACATAACTGTCTGTTTGGAAATTGCACCTCATTGGATTGCAAGACACTGCAGTAGATAATGAAGACAACTGAGAAGATCATCAGGGTCTCTCTCCCTTCCACCACAGACATTTACAGCACACACTGCATCCATAAATCCACCAGCATTGTGGAGGACCAACACACCCTTCACAAACATTCTTCACCTTCTTGCCGTCTGGAAAAAGGCACTGAAGTATTCGGGTCCTCATGGCCAGACTGTGTAACAGCTTCTTCCCCTGGACTAGACTGACACACATGTGTGTGTACACACACACTCACACACACTCTGAACTGAACACCATCCCACTCTCATTGCAATATTTTCACATTCCTGCATTGACTCCTGCACTCCCATTTGCAAACTGCAAAAACCCAAATTGCACTCCCATTGCAATATTTGCACGTTCCTGCATTGACCCTGTTGCATTGTTGATTCTACTGTATTATAAATATATAGTATCTAATTTATTCTCACTATTATACTCTTTACCTTTCAGCTAAAATAATAACTGCTACAGTGCCTTGCGGAAGTATTCGGCCCCCTTGAACTGTTCGACCTTTTGCCACATTTCAGGCCTCAAACATAAATATATAAAACTGTAATGAATGAAATTTATTGGATATTTCAAACTTTTTCAACAAATAAAAAACTGAAAAATTCAACAGTTCAAGGGGGCCGAATACTTTCGCAAGGCACTGTATGTCCATATTTGGTATAAGCTAATCTGCTGAATACTCAGTCATAGCATGTTATGTTTATATTTATACCATTTTTAAATTATATTGTTACTCCTTGGCATCTATCTTCTGCACTACCTATTATATCAGATACTTCCACACTAAAACTGTGTACTGTTCGGTGCTACAATGTCACTTACTGTGCCTATTATCCTGTTTTAGTAGTTACTGTACTGTCCTGTGTTTTTAGCACATCTCTGCATGTGCACTTTGTGTAGAATGTTTGTAGATCTTAATTAGTTCTGTGTCATATCATGTGGTTAGTGTGTTGTTTTATGTAGCACCAGGGTCATAGAGGAATGTTGTTTCGTTTCACTGTGTACTGTTGAAATGACAATAAAATCATTTTAACTTGAACTTATTGACTCCAGTCTTGCATTTGATGCTGTCAACAGAATCTCTCACAACAATACAAATATGCAAAACAGGTGTTGTCTCAAGCACACCTGATGCAACTAATCAAGGGCTTCATTAGTTGCACCAGTTGTGCTTGAGCTGGAACACATGAAATATCTGACTAGGGGTTTGTTGAGTGTACACTATCTGGATGGTGCAGAAAAAGGAAGCTATCAATGGTTGCAACCAGATTTCCGAGAAGTCAGGTTGTGAAAAACCCTTGAGTGACTTGAAAAGACCTACAGCAAAACTTGGTGGCAACAGGCACTGCAGTTTCAGTGAGCATTGTAAGGTCCATACTAAATTCAGAAGGTTTCCATGCCAAAACTCCAAGACATACACCACTACTGAACTAAAAGCACAAGAAAAGTTGGATCAAAATCATATAAATAAGCCACAGAAGACTTGGGATTCTGTTCTGTGGAGCGATGAACTTTTCAGCAGTATGTCTGGAGGAAGAAAAATGAAGAAAGAACACTCTGTCCATAGTCAAGCATGGTGGTGGCTCTGTGATGTTCTGAGGCTGCTTTGCATCCTCTGTCATTGGAAACCTGCAGCGTGTGGAAAGCAAGATGGATTAACTGAAGTATCGGGAAATCCTAGGAGAAAACATCATGCCGTCTGTGAGGAAGCTGAAGCTTGGGCGTCATTGAACCTTCACACAGGACAATGATCCCAAGCTTATCTCAAATTCCAACAAGGCTTGGTTGAAGAAGAAGTCCTGGAAGATTCTACAGCGCCATCACAGTCACCTGACTTGAACACCATAGAAAATTTCTTGTGGGATTTGAGTGTTGCAGCACACAAACCCAAGACTATTACTGAACTGAAGGCCAGGTAGGTCAGGAAGCTAGTGTCTGGCTATGCAGAGCATTTACAGCAGGTCAGAACAGTAAAAGGGTGCTGTACTAAGTACTAAAGATGCTTGCCATGAAGGGGTTGCATAATTTTGAAACTGGAGGTCATTATATGTTGAATTTGAATGCACAGAGATACCATGAAGAGTTCATTAGGCCCACTGTCATATCATTCATTCACCACCAGTACCTCACCTTTCAGCATGAAAATGCATGGCTTCATTAGAAATGGGGATACTAACGTGGAGTTTTTGTTTCACAAACCAATTGCTCTTTCCTGCCTATAACATACATTGACACTACTTTGTTAATACACCAAATATATATTTCACCTAAATAATATGTAAATATTTACTTTCGTAACCTTGCCTTACCTATCTGCATGCAAGGATCACATCAAGTAAGGAGTCAGTTTAACAAATGTGGTGGTAAAAAATATAGTCTAAAGATGTCTAGATCCTTGCTCATGTACTCTTGTCATATTGTCATATGCAGTGGATCCAGAAAGTATTCGCAATGCTTCACTTTTTCCACATTTTGTTATGTTACAGCCTTATTCCAAAATGGATTAAATTCATTATTTTCCTACAAACAAAACCACATAATGACAATGTGAAAGAAGTTGTTTTTTTTTAATCTTTGCAAATTTATTAAAAAATAAAAACAAAAAAAGAACGTACATAAGTATTAATACTTTGCTCAATACTTTGTTGAAGCACCTCTGTCACCAATTACAGCCTCAAGTCTTTTTGAGTAGGATGCTACAAGCTTGGCACACCTATTTTTGGGCAGTTTCTCCCATTCTTCTTTGCAGGACCTCTCAAGCTCCATCAGCTTGAATGGGGAGCGTCGGTGCAAAGTCATTTTCAGATCTCTCCAGAGATGTTCAATCAGGTTCAAGTCTGGGCTTTGGCTGGGCCACTCAAGAACATTCACAGAGTTGTCCTGTAACCACTCCTTTGTTATCTTGGCTGTGTGCTTAGGGTTGTTGTCCTGTTGGAAGATGAAACTTTGCCTCAGTCTGAGGTCCAGAGCGCTCTTGAGTAGGTTTTCTTCAAGGATGTCTCATTCCTGCATTCATCTTTCCCTCGATCCTGATTAGTCTCCCAGTTCCTGCCGCTGAAAAACATCTCCACAACATAATGCTTCCACCACCATGCTTTATTGTAGGGATGGTATTGGCCAGGTGATGACTGGTGCCATTCAGGCCAAAGAGTTCAATCTTTTGTCTGAGAGTCCTTCAGGTGCATCTTGGCAAACTCCAAACTTGGCAAATCATGTCCAGTCAACTGAGTTTACCACAGTTGGATTCCAATCAAGTTGTAGAAACATCTCAAGGATGATCAGTGGAAATAGGATGCACCGGAGCTCAATATTGAGTGTCATGACAAAGGCTGTGAATACTTATGTACATGTGCATTTTTTTTTTTTTTAATTTGCAAAGTTTTCAAACAAACTTCTTTCACATTGTCATTATGCATGTAGAATTTTGAGGAAAATAATGAATTTAATCCATTTTGGAATAAGGCTGTAACATAACAAAATGTGGAAAAAGAATACGTTCCGGATGCACCATAGTCCATTGTGATCTAATTGTTGGAATAGATATGTCAGAGCAAAATGTACATAAGCCTTATCAATTCATTTTCTTTGATTTTAATGTTTGAATGACCTAATATAAATAGGAAACGTATCCCAATTTAACAAAACAGAACAGAACATATTTAATTAACCAGTAATTATTTCAGCACTGTAAGAGCCAAAAGTCAAGATGTCATTTATTGTCACATTGTATGTTACGTTGTGGAATATGTCAGACTTTCTCCAAATGAAAGGTTTTCCCAGGCCACCATACATAAATATGTAAAGAAAATAATAATAAATAAATGTCTGTTTTGATGTGTTAGGCGACAGGCCAAAGTCCTTTTGGAAGATTAGTGTCTCTATCCCTGCACCGTTAACAGCAGAATTAGACCTGAAAAACAGCTGTAAATTCCCTAATTAACCTACACAAGAATTAATTAAACGCCATTGGGTTTAATTATTGTGTTTTCTTTGCTCTCTCCAGCTGAACAATGCATTGAGAGCAGAGTGGTGAGGCATGGAAGAAACATGTCATGCATGAGACTAAAGCAATATTGTTTGATGGATGGTCTGTAAGTGTTCTTGCAGCTCTGTCCTAGTTTGATGGAGCTGGAGCTTTAGCAGTGGCAGCAATGACCCCATCCCCAATCTCTGAATTGTTATTCTCTCCTAGGTTCTTTCCCATTCAGGATTTGCTGACAGTTTATGCACTTTTTTTACTTTATTGACATGGATTATAGGGGAATTGGTGATAATCACATTAAAATGCAAAGTTTAGATTGATTTAGCTTGTGTTCTTGATCCTCTTATAGACTGCCAGATAAAGTGAGGAATTTGCAGAACCACTACACCATGCTCACTGAGTCCAAAAATTTATGTGCTCTTGTCCACTTCAACACTGATTCAATTTTCACTACCCACATCCCAGTAAATCTCCAAGCATGCTCATATATTCATATTATTCTGTGAATTGGGGAACAGGAAGATGGCGATGACATCAGCAATAAACGGAGGCAGGTGTGACGTTATTGAAGCTTTCATCTCACTGAAGACACAAGCTGTCTTAGATATGATGCCATCTAATTCAGATGCACACTTCAAACAGTATGAGCTTTAGACAAAACATATTGGATTTGTTTGAATTGAAATTTTCATGGATATGCACATATGTGGTTGTTGTGCCTGCTTATGGGTTTGATTAAAGTTCCCCCTTCTATTCTCACTTACTGGGTCACAGTTTCACCATTGCTTGCTGCGGTATTATTTCCAATTAATTAATTTAGTCACAAAAGTGAGTACACCCCTCATATTTTTGTAAATATTTCCTTATATCTTTTGATGTGACAACGTGTCACGCTTGGGCTCAAGGGAGGAATCAGTCGCGGGAGATGTGGAAGTGAGGAGAAAGCGCGTGACGATGACAGAGTGATAAAAGCGCCGGCTAGGGTCAGGCTTATTGAACAAACAGACTAGAAAGGGGCAGGCAATAAACATAGTTAAAGTAGTAGCGAGAGTCAGGCGATCGGACGAACAGACTTGAAAGGGACAGGCAGTAAACGTAGTCAACAAAGGCGGAAAACACGGTCAGGTACACGGTGGAGCAAAATACGAAAACAGGCTTGGTAACGCTAAGGAACTAGTCGATAAGACGTATACTTCGAATCGGGTGAATGTGGCAGAGGGGAATTTATACAGACAGGGAGCTGTGTGGAATAATTTGGCGACAGGTGCGTGCACTCAGAATTCAGGAGAGGGAGAGCGCAGGCGCGGCGGCGGTGACTCATGGAAAGTGGAGTTTGAGGTAGTGTGCCTGCGTGTGTGCGAGGTGAGTGACAGTTCCCTGGTGGCAGCGGACGAGGCTGGCCGCGCTGTGACACAACGCTGAAGAAATTAAACTTTGCTACAATGTAAAGTAGTGAGTGTATGTCATGTCGCATGACGTAAGGGAGATTAGGACAGATGCAAATGCAGTTAACAGTTTTATAACAGACAACGGCAGACAAATCCAAATCTTAAGTCAAAAACGTAGTCCAAAAACATGCAAAAGGTCTGGCGATCGGCAAACAGGCATAAATAGGGCGGAGCAATAATCACAGTCGAGAAACTATAAACGAGGTCAGAGATCATGAAACAAAACTAGAACAAAGGACAACTGCTTGGTAGGAGAGTTAATCTCAATACTATGCCAAGTCATAGTGTTTAAGTAATCTTTTATATACTGTGGTGTGAGTATGTGTGAGATTGGAAACAGGTGTGTGTGATTAGTATTCCGAAGAAGGTGAACATGTATGTGCGGGAAGTGTAGTCCATGGTGGCCATGTTTGTAGGCCGCCCTGCATGTGTCCACAGTAAACAATATCACAGTTGTCAAAATTGAATAGCGGGCGCTTGCACACCTTGCTCGTGCACGCGTGCACCCTCATGCTCTCCAGCCCACTGCCTAAAGGTCTGGCGATCGGCAAACAGGCATAAATAGGGCGGAGCAATAATCACAGTCGAGAAACTATAAACGAGGTCAGAGATCATGAAACAAAACTAGAACAAAGGACAACTGCTTGGTAGGAGAGTTAATCTCAATACTATGCCAAGTCATAGTGTTTAAGTAATCTTTTATATACTGTGGTGTGAGTATGTGTGAGATTGGAAACAGGTGTGTGTGATTAGTATTCCGAAGAAGGTGAACATGTATGTGCGGGAAGTGTAGTCCATGGTGGCCATGTTTGTAGGCCGCCCTGCATGTGTCCACAGTAAACAATATCACAGTTGTCAAAATTGAATAGCGGGCGCTTGCACACCTTGCTCGTGCACGCGTGCACCCTCATGCTCTCCAGCCCACTGCCTAAAGGGGAAACCTTGTTACACTAACAAGTCACATGACACCGGGGATAATTGGGTTCAATTTGGACATTTTCACTTAGGGGTGTACTCATTTTTGCTGCCAGCGGACATTAATGGCTGTGTGTTTAGTTATTTTGAGGGGACAGCAAATGTACACTGTTACACAAGCTGTACACTCACTACTTTACATTGTAGCAAAGTGTCATTTCTTCAGTGTCATTACATGAAAAGATATACTTAAATATATACAAAAACATGAGGGGTGTACTCACTTTTGTGAGATACTGTAGGTCAGGACGGATTTACAATGATGTGTGTGTGCGTGTGTTCTCTGAAATATGTCCCAAAATGAGTATATTTTCCAACACCATGAAACATTGAATGGCCCTACAGTAGCTGTAACGAATTAGAGGCAGATGCAAGTGCATTTTGATCAAACGAAAATAATAGCAAATAAACAAAGTCAGGACAAGAATGACAAAACAAGGACAGAGCATGAAGCATACAATGGACAACAGCAACAAGTGTCTAGTAAAAACAAAAAACAACAGACACTAAACAACTAAGAGTGTAAAAATAGAGAAGTTATATAGGGAGACCTATCTTGCAGGAACACAAAATAGATGTGAACAAACAGGAGATGAGTGGGATAAATTAAGAAGTTTAAAAACACATCGGTGGTTGCGACTCTGGCAGCTTGGCGGTGAACTGTCTACAGTGGACGTGACAATAGGTCTGCTTTTTCTGTGCACAGTGGGATTCTGCTAATAGTCTCTAGCAAACACAACCACCCCATTTTTTTCTGTAGCTCTCTCAATATATGTGCATTATACTCTGGGGGAAAGAGGGTATTGCAGCAGCTACTTTTATACTTTCCCTATTCACATGGCCTTGGCTGCATGCTTTAGAAAGTAAGGGACACAAACACATGAGAGGGATTTAATAGGTTTTGATGCCTTAGGCAGTTTACGATGTTTGTAAAAATAAAATAAAAATAAAAGGTGAACTGTTTGTTCGCAAGTGATGTACATGCAGCCCTCCAGGAAAAGAAAAGCCAAACACTAAAACTGTTTGAAGCTCTGAACCTGACTTCAATCTAATGTATCCTATATTGTTTTGGTCCAAAAAGGTTACATTCATTTAAAGTCCCACACTTTCATTGGTACTAATTTGCAGAGGAACACCTTACCCAAATAATTTTATTCCTTTTTGTGCCTTATGACTGCTTTGTTCCTGCAATTGCGCTATATGAGGACATACACATTTACAGTAAATTAAATAATTAGTAATGTGACTATGTCCAAATATAATGTCTAATCCAAGTTTCCTGTTGTGCATAGAGTGTAATGACAATACTATAAAAATGGTCCCAATTTATATTTGATGTCTTTAATTACACATAAAACATGGAACTATAATGTAAGTACTAAAAATGCCTGTCCTGCTAGAGTTCAATTATAGTAGTACATCTTGAATAAATACACAAGTACATCAAATTCAATTTGGAAATTTCTCTGATCTGATCAGTAGACCATGTTCTAGACCAACCTAACTTAACCATTCAATTTAATTAACTTTTATTTGCATAGCACTTTCTTACAATAGACATTGTCTCAAAGCAGCTTTACAGAAATATCAACAAGGTATGTAGATATTAAAGGTGCAAATTTATCCCAACTGAGCAAGCCACTGAGTGGCGACAGTGGCAAGGAAAAACTCCCTAAGATGTTAAGAAGAAGAAACCTTGAGAGGAACCAGACTCAGACTGTGCTGTTTATTAACAAGGAAAAACACAACCATTAATTTGGTGAAGCTTTCTGTAAGAAGACATTTATTTACATTTATGGAAGAAGTATCCAGTGTCAGTGCTTTGTAACAGGGGTAAAGCTGTTCTTATGCGTGTAACACCATGGAAGTCTTCAGAACAGAACTTATTTGAGAATAAAAATCTCTTGATCATTGTTACTGCTCTCTATTGATGTTGAGGATCACTCAGTTTACCAGTAGTATACTTTACTGATGATAAGAATCCCTCAGGATATCACTGAAAATATTAGGACTGAAATCTAGTATTGCATATGAGAATCACTAAACACTGTACCCTATTTAGAATGGGAATCACTCAAGGTACTTCCACTTCCTTCTACCGAAGATGAAAATCACTTAAGTACTGATACTGATCATAGTTATGGCTGGGAGTCATTCAAAGTCCCATTAGTGTACTCTATTGAGGATGAAATCACTCAAAGTACTGATGCTGTTTTCTAATTAGGATGGGAATTCGTGAGATAGTTCAGTGTTCCTGATGAGAGTCACTTAAGCGCTTGACAGAACAATCGGGTGTCGGGCCAACATTTAGTCTATATAATTTAGTGAAAGAACATGGTGAATGTCGCTGTTTCATCTGTGACAGTGTTCTTAGTGCCACCCAGGAGGTAGCAAAACTGTATCGAATATCATTTAATGACAGAAATCAACTCTTAGGCTGCATTCAAGTCTTTCTGCGCAATCACTCCCAGTGGGCTAACCAGTTGCTATATGGTGAAGCCCTTTTATGGTGCTCTCCGAAACACACAAACAGTTGGTCACTGACTTGACAGCTGGCAGTTAATTCCACATAGCACTTTATGAGCCCTCCCTGGACACAGGCCGATCTGGTCTCATTTGTAAGATAGATTGATAGGTTTATTTATATACCAGAGTGTCAATATCTTTGGCAGTTCATTTGACTTGCCAGTAAAGTTATGGCCAGTAAAAAGCTGCCTCAAGTGAAAGTTACTCTATATCCATGTTTTCTATTGATTCTATTGATATGAAGTTGTTCAAATTGCCTAGCACTTTAGAGTAGATCCAGATGAAACTCCAAAACATCATTCACACTGCAAGTTTATGTTTAAAGTTTTGCACCACAGAAAACCAGCATGTAGAGAAACCAGCATGTAGAGATCACATCCACTCATAAGGTATGTGCCTGATACCTTGCAAGCATTCCAGTATATCTGGTTTGTTCAAACGGGCCAGATACATGTGTGACCCGATTAGGGGTTCTTGGAAATGTTGCAGCACTAGCCCACACAGCCCACAATTCTAGAGGACATTGATTTACTCATACAGAACTTCCTTTAGTTTTCAGAATTTTTGACA
Source organism: Noturus placidus (assembly GCA_022414735.1). Lineage (NCBI taxonomy): Eukaryota > Metazoa > Chordata > Actinopteri > Siluriformes > Ictaluridae > Noturus > Noturus placidus. Next base: position 32,604 of record JAFFST010054067.1, read on the forward strand.
TGCCCTCAGTCATCTATCATGACTACTTCACAGAGGCATAGAATCACTTTTAATAAAATGTAAATGCGCCACCTGCACTTTTTCACTGGCCATGGCCAATTTTTATAAGTCTTTATGTGACCTGACGTTGCCATGACAATTGGTCAATCACGTCACCTGTCATGGCTGTGCTTACATCCGCATTGAGTACTCAGAGGTCACAATGAGCTCAAAGCGGCAAAAAAAACTTTTTTTAAGTCGAGCAGTGTAAGTTATTTTGACATGTGGTATTCATGTTGCACAATGATGAATAATTTGCTACATATTTATTTTTAACTGCTGCCTATTTCCATTGATGAATAATTAGCAAGATTTAATGGTAATATTAGCCAACAGTGTGGTTTTAGTTAGTTATTTCTTTACTGAACTGTGGACTGTTCAATAGAATAGAACAGAATAGAATAGAATAGAATAGAATAGAATAGAATAGAATAGAATAATGTAGTGGGTGAATATACAAGTATAGATAGTCAGCAAAATGAGAAACTACAGCTCACATTCAACTGATTTTATTTCCAGCAAATTTCTAAACATGTGTAAATAACATAAAAGCATCTGAGACATAAACTGAACAAGTTTCACAGACATTTGACGAACAGAAATGGAATAATGAGTCCCTGAACAAAGGGAACAGTCAAAAGTATCAGTCGGTATCTGGTGGCCACCAGCTGCTTTAAGTACCTCAGAGCATCTCATCTTCATGGACTGCATCAGATTTGTCAGTTATTGCTGTAAGATTTTCCTCCACTCTTCCACCAAGGCATTTGCAAATTCTCGATCACATCTGGTGGGACACATCGTTAATTTTCCACTGCACGGATGATCAGCTGTCCTTCCTGTCTCTCTGTAGCACTGTCTTAGTTGTCTTACATTACAGACATTACAATGCTCTGGTCACATCTGCAGTCCTCATGCCTCCCTGCAGCAGGACTATGGCATGTTCACCCAGGTGATTAGGAACTCTAGGCATCTTTCTTCTGGTGTTTTTCAGAGTCAGTAGAAAGGTCTCTTTAGTGTCCTAAGTTATTGTAACTGTGACCTTAATTGGACGGCCAGGAACCTTGGGGTGACTCTTGATGACCTTTACAGACCACATCTCAACAACTGATCGGTCCTGTAGATCCTATTGAACATCAAGAAAATCCGACCCTACCTCACTGAACAGGCCACACAAATACTAGTCCAGGCTCTTGTTATCT
>JAFFST010054067.1:45555-57503 GCA_022414735.1 Noturus placidus
GAGATAGAATTAGAGAGAGAGAGAGAGAGAGAGAGAGAGAGAGAGAGAGAGAGAGAAGCAAATGTAACCTTGAAATCAAGTAACCTTTACCAGGAGTGGGAGCAATAAATGTTATACATACCATAAGGAGGACTTTCTGTAGAGAGACCTGGTAAAAATGTGGTGGAATGTGTTAAGATCGTTAATATGTGTTTAACAGTTGGATAGTTTACTATCCTGCAGAATACTAAATGCAAGATGGCAAAGATGGCAGCACCAGAGACAAATAAAGTTGACCATTAAACTTGCCACAGAATGGAAGATCACCTGCCATTGTTTTACCCTGAATTGTCATTTTGGACTTCAATAAAGACTGTGGTGCACTGAATAGGAATGCATCAATACTGAAGTATTTATACATTGACATTCAGTTCAGGAGTTTCCTTTTAAAAGGCTAATGTTATATAAGAATATCAACACACACGCACGCACACAGAGAGAGAGAGAGAGAGAGAGAGAGAGAGAGAGAGAGAGAGAGAGAGAGAGAGAGTAGGGAAGGAAGGCATGCAAAAATCAATCAGAGGGAGAGTATAAATGTAATGTCACTGATGAGGTTTATTTCTGTAATTCAACAGGAACCAAAGAGAGAAGATTCTGAAATTATTTACTTCACATACTGTAGAGTTCTTGATATCCTTGATTGCAAATGCTCAGTGTGGAAATTCCTCTCTTTATAATTTCACATTAGGCATTTTCACATTGAGAGAATACTTTCTATTTCGGCTTCAATAGTAAGTTTGTGCTTTTACATAAGTTCTTAAGCTCATTATTGGGTGATGTCCTGAATATTGCTCCAACACTGAATTAAAAGAAATATTTGTGGGGGAAAAGTAGACACTGAGAAAATCTCATTTTTTTATCTCAGTTTCTGCTCTACTACTGCTTTCTGGTATGTTTCCAGTTAAATAATTCCTAACATTAATAATAATAACCTTAATGACACATCACTACTCAGTCTCAGATTTAATAGAGACAGTCTAAGACTAGATAAAATCCTATTTGACTTTTTGAGTACCATCTTAGGGACTAATCTTCCATGCTTTGCAGTACCTAATGCATAATTTTAGTACCTAAATTACACTACAGTCAGCTAGCAGATTTTTAAGATCTTCTGATAGGTTTCTGTTGTATGTCCCTCGATTCTGTTTAAAATCTAAGGTGGATAGAGCTTTTTCAGTCTCTGTCCCTCATTTATGGAATCAACTGCCACTAGACACCCGCCTTGCACCCTCAATTACCATTTTTAAAAAAGAGGCTGAAAGCATATCTCTTCTTCCAAGCATTTAAATTTATTTATTTATTTTTCACTAGAGTCTATTGTCTGTCTTTATTTGGTTTTATTCTATTTTCTATTTTACATTTCTTTACTCTATTCAGCACTTTGGCCATCTTTGATGTGTTAAATTTGCTTTATAAATAAAATTTACTTTACTTACTAATCATTGATTATTATTATTTATCTTTTGTAGGTTTTCACTAGTCAAAATGATGAATTAATTTAGTTTGCCTTTATCTGAATATAGATGATAAGCAGCAATACAGTATGTGTTTTTAGCATTCGATATTCACAGGTTAATCAGCCTCGTGCTGACTGAATAATGATCACATTAACTTACGGATACCTAATGTTTTTATTTATTTATTATTATTTCATTAAAGAAACATAAGGAGTAAGTAGTTATTGTTATTGGAAATGAAACAAGAAGAAAGAACTGAAATTTTGGTGAGTTGAGTCCAAATGATGAATCAACATTGTGGACCCAGTACAATTTTATTTGATACACTCCAAGTTATCCTTACATACATCTAATTTACATGAAACAGTCCTTAATTTATGCTGCTGTTGTGACAGTGAGCCAATTAATGAAAGACTTCAACAAACACTCATTTGAGTTCCAAAGAGAAAAGGAAACTTATAGGAAAGAAAATACATTTCAGGAAAGAAGAGTTAGCTCTTGAGTCTGAATTTGTTAAGCTGTTCTTTTTTAGTGTCTTCAAAAATATAATAAAAGTTGTTTACCAACTGAAAACTTGAAATAAAATGAACTCTACACGGTTTCAACCATTTTTCAACTTCATTTGCAGGCAGTTATGAGAACTCTATTTATAGCAAATCATTTTTGATTATATTGGAAATTTATCAGTTAGATTTAATTAAAGTTTTAATTATAAATATAGCCAGGTTTCCACCCTGGTGCAGTTTACTGTTGGATTTACTAGAATAATGTAGTCCCAAGCCTTGTAAAAGGTCCCTCATACTTCTAGTTCAGCTATGATGCAAGAAATATGCTGGAATGATACAAAAGTATTTGACTTAACTAAACAAATCCTTACTTCCAATAAATGAAACACTAAAAGCTAAACAAACATTTTTTTCAGAAATTTAAACAGAAATTAATCAGTAAAGCAATAACAAAATTAATTAAATCACATCTGGTTTGTTTTAGTACTGATATAAAATTATGTAATAGACTCAAAAAATGTGCAGTGATATCCAAGTGTCTTTGTATAGCCTGGGTATGTGTTTGGCCTGTCTGCAGGTCCACGTCTTCGGCTTCAGTCTAAACTGTCTTTTTGTACATAAATGCACCTATATATAACTCAATTGAAGGTCTAATGAGCTAATTAAAAAGAGAGCAACTATACCAAGCACCAGGTCATAATGTATAACAATATATAAGCAATAGGAGTATATACACAGTATTCTATTCATCCTTCCTTCCTTCAGGGTCACGGGGAACCTGGAGCCTATCCCAGTAAGCATCAGGCACGAGGCGGGGTACACCCTGGACAAGGTGCCAGTCCATCGTAGGGCACAAACACACTCACACACCCATTCATACACTACGGACACTTTGGACATGCCCAATCCATCTACCATGCATGTATTTTGACTGGGGGAGGACACCAGAGTCCCTGGAGGAAACCCCCACAGCAGGAGTAACAGAGAAACTGAAGTGAAAGTGAAACTCATGGAAACTCATGGAAATGACTGAAGTTTTCCTGTGTTGTTTTTCAGTAATTAATAATGATCTGGAACAGTGTTACATGTGATGATTCATTATTAATTTTATTATTTAAAATTACTAGTCAGATTTTTTTTTTAATTATGGTAAGTAGAATATTTGCTTCCCATAGCTACATTACAGCCTTGTACTTTTGTAGATTATTGTTTTCTATTTATTTATTTACTTATTTATTTTACTAAATTAAAACAACATCCTGTGCTCCTCTGAGGAGACCTGAAGCACTGAAACAACTTTAATTTACTTAACGGACTGTATAAGAAAAGAAATAGATAAAAGAACATTATGTGGGGTGGTGATGCTGGACCAGCAGAAGGCATTTGACAAAGTTAATATGTCATGATATTTTGCTTTTGAAAGTTAAAGTAATGGGGTTTTGTGAAAAGGCCAGCAAGTGGGTCCAGTCTTACCTTGCTAATAGAGGTCAAATGGTTGACTTCAAAGGTGTGTTCTCTGGGTGTTTACCTATTTCATGCCGAGTTCCACAAGGGAGTATTTTAGGACCATAACTTTGTTTTATTGTATATTAATGACTTAAAAATGGCCTGTGCCAATGAACTTTTATTATATGCAGATGAAGCAGCAATAATTGTTTTTCATCATGAGAAAGAAATTATTGAAGCAAAGCTAAGCAGAGAGATTGAAGGGGTTTCTAAATGGTTTATAGATAATAGGCTCTCTATGCATCTGGGAAAATTGTCTGGGTTACACAGGAAACCCTATTCCCTGAGAAGGGAACTTCGACGTTACGTTTAGCAAAACACTCTGGGAGCGCCTCTCGCGCATGACCGGCATCTGAAGCTTGTGTAAAATCATGCCTATTTATAGGCCTGCCATGATCAGGTGACGTGGCAATTAAGTGCATCACGTGATATAAATATGGCACCTGTGAACCGTGCCGTCAGCCTCTATTATCTGAAGTGAAGATGCAATTCACATTCCTTCCCTGGAATGACAAAGCTACGTCTCGTTCCCTTCTCAGGGAACAGGGTTACCCAGATGTTCCCTTTCAAAGGTAACTTCGACGATGCATTTAGCATAACACTACGGGAACGAAAATACCGACTCCATCATACCGAGGGTACGGCCTGTTCAAAAAGACCCAAGCCCGAGGGTCACTGCAAGACACTCAAGCCCGGAGTGGATTGAATATCCAGGCTGTAATAACAAATGAATGTGTGTGGCATAGACCACCCTGCAGCAGCACACACATCCTGTAAAGATATCCCTTTGGAAAAAGCCTTCACGGAGGTGACTGCCCTACTGGAATGAGCCCTTATGTCCAGAGGCATAGCGAGACCGCGCGCCTCATAAGCAATGAAGATTGCATCCACTATCCAATTAGAGATGTGCTGCTTTGACACAGCATCACCTCTACTGTTGCCGCAAAAGCAGACCAGCAGCTGCTCCAATTTACGCCCCTGGCTGGATTGATTGACTTAAGTACAGAGAGCCCTTACTGGACACAGCAGGTGCATTCTCTCTTTTTCCAGTGTGGGGAATGGAGGAGGGCAGAATACAACACCACAGGGTGGGCAGCCGATGTAGGCACTTTAGGAATATAATCTGGCATAGAATACAGGAAGGCCTTGGCTAATCCAGGGGCAAAGTCAAGGCAGGCAGGGGCAACAGAGAGAGCTTGTAGATCTCCTACTCACCTAAGAGATGTCAGGGCCAGCAAAAGAGCTACCTTTAGAGTCAGAAGCCTCTCAGAGGCTGTCTCTTAAGGCTCAAATGGGGCCCCTGGCAGACCTCGCCAGGACCACAGGAAGGTCCCAGGAAGGTAGGCTCAGCCTGCAAATGGGCCTCAGCTGCCTGACACCACACATGATTGGAGGATGTTGCCCCACAGAGGCTGCCCGAAATGGCAGCCACCTAAACCCTGATTGTAGAACGAGCCCACCCTGCTGAGAAACATTCTTGTAAGAACTCCAGCACTGTAGCTATTGTACAGTTCACTGGGCCTAGCTGATCTTCCTCACACCACAACACAAAAAGCCAACACTTGAGTGCATACAATTTTCTTGTGGATGGTGCTCTAGCGTTTAACATGGTCTCTACAACTTCAGTTGTGAGAACAGAATCTATGAGCTTGATGCCCCTCAGTGGCCAGACCCACAGTTTCCATAGTTTTGGCTGACGATGATAAATCAGCCCTCCGGCTAGAGACAGTAGATCCATTTACATTTATTTACATTTATTCATTTTAGCAGACGCTTTTATCCAAAGCGACTTACAAATGAGACACACTCACACACCAATGGTAGCAGACCTGCCCTGCAAGGTGCTAGCTTGCCATTGGGGGCAACTTGGGGTTCAGTGTCTTGCCCAAGGACACTTCGGCATGGGATCACCCGGGCCAAGATTCGAACCACCAACCCCACGATTAGTGGATTAGGGGACAACCCGCTCTACCGACTGAGCCACAGCTGCCCCTGTGGCTCCAGGTCTAAGGAGTAAAATGGGGCACCTGACTGACCTTCCAGGACCACAGAAGGTCCCAGGAAGGTATGTGCGGCCTGCAGATGGGCCTCAGCCGCCTGACACCACGCATGATCCTCAAAGTTAGAGGATCTTACCCCACGGAGGCTCCGTCAACAGGGGCATGGCTGGCTGTAATGGCGGCCATGTAAACCCTGATTGTAGATGGAGCCCACCCGCTGAGAAACGTTCTTGTAAGAACTCCAGGACTGTAGCTATTGCACAGTTCACTGGGTCTACAGTGGATTCCTTTGGATGGAAATCTCACAAGGAAGGTCATCTTGCAGGGATATTATCTCTGCAAACCATATTCGAGCTGGCCAATAAGGTGCTACTAGCAGCAGACATAGACTGTCTTGGTGAACTCTCACTAGAACTTGTGGGAGCAGAATGATCGGAGGGAAAGCATACAGACGTGACCTCGACCACATGTGCACCATGTGTCCAGCCCTAATTGTACGGACCACAACGGGCCATGTATTGTCTCCTCTTAGGCGAACACATGCAGTCCCTCTTGGAAAAACCTTGCCATATGTACTACACCACTTGTGGATGGAGCCACAAATTCCTGAGACTCAGCCCCTTCCTCAAGAGGATGTCTGCCCTTATATTCCCAGAATGTACATTGCACTCACTGACAAACTTTCCCTTTGCCCAGAGAAGAATTAATTGCGCCTGCCTGAACAAGGAGCATGGATATAATCCTCCCTGGTGGTCAATATATGAGACCACTGCTGTGTTATCTGTAAACACATGGTGACCTCTCAACTGAGGAAGAAGGAATTTTATTGCTATAAATAATTAATAATTTAATAATTAATAATTTATCAATTTGTATAGCGCTTTTTACAATGGTACATTGTCTCAAAGCAGCTTTATAGAAATATCATTTTTACATTTTACATTTACAAGTGACTTACTAATGAGAGCACATTCACACACCAATGGTAGCAGAGCTGCCATGCAAGGTGCTAGCTTGCCATTGGGGGCAACTTAGGGTTCAGTGTCTTGCCCAAGGACACTTCGGCATGGGATCATCCGGGCCGGGATTCGAACCACCAACCCCACGGTTAGTAGATTAGTGGACAACCCGCTCTACCGACTGAGCCACAGCCGCCCTAAATATGGCCCACATTTCTAGGCAATTTATATGCTGCTCCAGATGAGGGCCACTCCAGAGACCATGAGCTGGACAGCTGTCTAAGACCGTGCTCCAGAACTTGACGGAGATGTCTGTCATTACCCTCTTGCACTTAGGAGACACCCCTAGAGTGTGACCCAAGGCTAGAAACTGGGAACACTCAAAATGTCAGAGCACGTAGGCATCGCCATGTGACACTGATTACTCTCAGAGGTTTTTATCCTTGGAAGAAACTGAGAAACTACTCAGCCACCACTGAACAGTCTCCTGTGCAATAGACCGATAAGCTCCAAAAGTCTTCCAAGAATCTAATTGTGTTGATAGGATTGACCCTACACATTTTGGGGATAGAAACGCCCTAATCGTAGTAGAATCCATATAAACCATAGAAAAGTTGTCCACTGGACTGTGGAAAGCATACTTTTCTGAGGTTCAACCTGAGCCCCAAGCTCTTCATGTGGGCGAGAACAACATCTCAATGTTGAACCGCCAGTTCCCTGGATCATGCTAGAATTAACCAGTCATCCAGGTAGTTTAGTACACGGATACCCTAGAGTGACAAGGGAGTCAGAGTGACATCCATGCACTTTGTGAAGGTGCGATGGGATAAAGCTTACGATATTTCTAGGTGGAAATATACACCTTTTAGATCTATCATCACAAACCAGTCCTCAAACTGAGTCTGTGGAACGAAAAGTTTGGGCATCATCATCTTGAACCTGAGTACAATTCAGATGCCGCAGATCTAAAATTGGCCGCATACTTCTCTACTTTTTGCGGACCAGAAAATAACGGCTGTAAAAACCTCCATCCCTCAGGAAATGGGGTACATGTTCTATGGCCTCTTTGTCCAAGAAAGATCTTACTGCCTACGCTAATGTCAGGCTCTGGTCTGTGCTGACTACTGTGGTGAGGACAGCTCTGAGCTGGGGGGGGTCGAGCTCTAAACTGGACCCGGTAACCCTTTTCTACGTAAGACAGAACCCATGGAGACACATTTGGCAGTATTTTCCACACTGCCAGATGTTTTTTTTTTAGTGACGTTAACTATTCCACATTCTATTGGAGGGAAAGCATCAGATTTCCATTGCCCTGTGGCAGCTTGCTGACCAGAGAACACTGTAAAACTTGGGATAGCATTGGTTAGCGGAGGCCCTACAGTAGCACTGGGGGCTAACTGCTCTAACAACCTCATGTCCCCTGATATGTTCCTCTACAGCCCCTCAGGACCGCTCTTCTTTGTCTGCTTGGCTGTAATGACCATTCTCAGATCAGGCCTACTGCCAGCTTACTTGCCTTCTGTGTATGCTTACTTGCCTTCTGTGTACTGCTGACTACTTGCCTTCTGTGTATGCCTCGCACTAGTGCTGGCCCGGGCTCCACTCATGGATGCCCGGGTGACTTCAACACAACAGGGAAGGAACTGGCTGAATGCCACCATATGTTGAGCTCACTCAGTAGGTCTGCTTGGTAGACCTGCAACACTGTCATTGTCTGCAGTGATCCAAAAGCAAGACTACTACTGCATAGGCATTGTCCACCAGTGCCACGGTGGCCTTACACGGTGGCTTGGATGGCAAAGCCAGCCCCCCTAAATTATCTGCCGTCGATGGAGAGAGGTAGTTTGCAAGTGCCTCCTCCACGTTCAACATAGTTAAACAGCCATGCCGTTCATTCCCCACAATGGCCGAATACTCCAACATCGTGGGGTTATAAATACGGTTTATGCATGGTTGTCCCCCAGAAGCCTGATATTTTGTCATGCACTTCTAGAAGAAAGGGGAGTTTCTGCAGTGTGAGGGATTTACTTTCATTGAGGAGAAAAAGGCTCATCCAGCCTTAGTAATCACTTCAAGCAGCTCTTTATGCTGCTCTCAGTTTTTAGTACACCATTCTGGCTCCTCGGAGGCAGAGAGGAATTATTACTATTATTATTTTTTTGTTTGTGTGTGTGTGTGTGTGTGTGTGTGTGTGTGTGTGTGTGTGTGTGTGTGTGTGTGTGTGTGTCCCTTTTGGCTTTCCATAGCGGAAAAAGGCGCCGCGACGTGAGCTACAAAATCCCGCGGAAAGCCGAAACCGGAAGACAGAGCAAGAGATAGAGCAGCGGCTGCCATCACGTGCTCTAACCCTAAACACTTCACCCAGAAAGTGTGCACTATTCCCCGTGATGAAACGGGATCAAGCTGTATATTTGCGCGCTTAATAGCCACGTCACCGGGTCGCGGCAGGTATATAATTAGGCATGATTTTACACAAGCGCCAGATACAGGTCACGTGCAGAGCCGCTTCCATTGTGTTATGCTAAAATCAACGTCGAAATTCCCTTTGAAAGAGAATTGAGTCTGTATTGTTTGAATTCGATTTTGAATTAAAGTAAAAAAAAAATGCTAGAAATGAAGGCTGGGATATGGTTAAGTACCTGGGATGTGTATTAGATAGTAAATTGACAGGTGACAATATGGCTGCTCTAGTTTGTAGCAGGATAAATGGTCTAGAAAGACAAGTGATTATTTAATTTTTATTTTTTATTTTAAACTTTAAAAATGTTAGCTGGAGAATTAGTGCAACCACCTTATGATCATGCTGCACCATTTCGATATAGTAGTATATCTAAATGTATCAAAAGAAAATTGCAGATTTTTGTTAGCAGCTCAAATTGCAGCTCAAAATACAACCCCAATTCCAAAAAAGTTTGGACACTGGGTAAAATGTAAATAAAAATTGCATAAACCCATATGTTATTCACAATAGAATATAGAAAAAAAAACTGAGTTAATGTACCAGTTTAAAAAAAAAACAAGGTATTTTTTTATTTCATGGTCGCAACACCTCTCAAAAACGTTGGGACAGGGGCAACAAAATTCTGGAAAAGTAAGTGTTACGGCTTAAAAAGTAACAGCTTCATGTTAGTTGGCAACAGGTCAGTAACATGATTGGGTATACAAAAAAAAAAGAGTATCTTAGAGAGGCAGAGTCTTTCAGAAGTAAAGATGGGCAGAGGTTCACCAATATGTGAAAACCTGCAGCTACAATTTGTGGAACAATTTCAGAATAATGTTCCGCGACCTAAAATTGCGAAGACTATGAATATAAATGGTGCACTTATATAGCGCTTTTATCCAAAGCGCTTTACACTGGGTCTCACTCATTCTCACTGGGTACACTCATTCTCATTCACCCATTCACTCACACACCAATGGTAGCAGATCTGCCTGTATTCCTGTTTAGCCACTTGTTAGCAAGCATCTTTTTCAAGACATATAAAAGCTCCGGAGTGGGGTAAATGGCACACTTATATAGCGCTTCACACTCATTCTCATTCCCATATTCACTCACACACCAATGGTAGCAGAGCTGCCATGCAAGGTGCTAGCTTTCCATCGGGAGCAACTTAGGGTTCAGTGTCTTGCCCAAGGACACTTCGGTATGTGGAGTCATCCGGGCCGGGAATCGAACCGCCAACCCTACGATTGTTGGACAACCTGCTCTACCAACTGCACCACAGCCAAATATCCCATCATCTACAGTACATAATATCATCAAAATATTCAGAGAATCTGGAGAAATCTCTGTGCACAAGGGACATGGGTGAAAGTCAATATTGCATATCTCATACCGCGATCTTTGGTCCCTCAGGAGCCACTGTATTAAAGCAGACACGATTCTGTAATGAAAATCACTGCATGGACTTAGAAACATGTCCAGAACTCATTTTGTTTGCTGTGCTATCCACAAATGCTGATTAAAACTCTATCATGCAAAGAAGAAGCCATATGTGAACATGATCCAGAAATGCTGCTGTCTTTTCTGGCCCAAAGCTCATTTAAAATGGACTGAGGCAAAGTGGAAAACTGTTCTGTGATCAGACGAATTGAAATTGCAAATTATCTTTGGAAACCATGGACGCCACATTCTCTAAACTAAAGAGGACTAAATAGGTGAGGGACCATCCAACATTTTTTTTTTTATCAGCGCTCAGTACAAAAGCCTGCATCTCCGATGGTGAGGGGGTGCATTAGTGGCTATGGAATGGACAGGCACCATCTGGAAAGGCACTATCAATGCTGAAAGGTACCGTACTTTCCAGACTATAGAGCGCACGTGAATATAAGCCGCATCCACTAAATTTAAAAAGAAAAAAAAATTGTACATATATAGGTGGACAAGCTGTCTATAAGCAGCAGGTGTCCACGTTGTAACATGAGATATTTACACAGAACGATGTTACACAACGATTCTTTTTAACTTTTAAATGCTTTATTCCGAACAGTGCTGGTAACACGGCTGATTAAAATTTTTTTTTTTAAATACAGTTGCCTATCAGGAATAGTCATTGATCTATCTTCATCTTCCTCCTGTGCATTAAAACCACTAACGTCATCTTCTTCAGTGTCGGAATTGAACAGCCTCAGAATTACTTCATCACACTTACTTAGTCTCTCTTTCAATTCAATTCAATTCAATTTTATTTATATAGCGCTTTTTACAATAGACATTGTCTCAAAGCAGCTTTACAGGAATACAAAACACAGTACATACACAGTAAAAGTGAGAAATTATCCCAACTGAGCAAGACACTGAGTGGCGACAATGGCAAGGAAAAACTCCCTAAGATGTTTTAAGAGGAAGAAACCTTGAGAGGAACCAGACTCAGCAGGGAACCCATCCTCATCTGGGTAACAACAGACATTCTTAAAGAGACAATTATTGCTTTAAATGTAATCTGTTTGGCTTTGAAAAGCCTTAGTCCCAGCAGTCTGGATTTGGAGCAGATGAGAGCTCCATCCAGAAGTAGGACCTCCGAGACCGATCATGCAGGTCCGGAGAGCAGAAAGGACCAGGATCTCCAACATCTCTATCAACTCATGTGCAGCTCGGCAGAAGGAGAGGGGGAGAGAAAAAATTGTTAACACTGGGATTTATCATGATGGAAAGTCTAGTCAGGGTAGGCTAGAGTGAATAAATACGTTTTAAGTCTAGACTTAAACACTGAGACTGTGTCTGAGTCCCAAACACTAAATGGAAGACTGTTCCATAACTGTGGAGCTCTATGAGTAAAAGCTTTTCCCCCTGCTGTAGCCTTCACTATTCGCGGTACCGTCAAATAGCCTGCATCTGTGGATCTAAGTGGACGTGGCGGATCATATAAGACCAGAAGATCGCTTAAGTACTGTGGTGCGACACCTTTTAGTGCTTTATAGGTTAATAATAGTATTTTAAAATCTATGCGAGATTTAACTGGGAGCCAATGCAGTGTGGAT
>JAFFST010054067.1:84846-102694 GCA_022414735.1 Noturus placidus
TCTCTGATCAGTTTTCTCCTTGTATGAGCTGAAAGTTTAGAGGGACGGCCGGGTCTTGGTAGATTTGCAGAGGTCTGATACTCCTTTCATTTCAATATTATCGCTTGCACAGTGCTCCTTGGGATGTTTAAAGCTTGGGAAATCTTTCTGTATCCAAATCCGGCTTTAAACTTCTCCACAACAGTATCTCGGACCTGCCTGGTGTGTTCCTTGTTCTTCATGATGCTCTCTGTGCTTTAAACGGACCTCTGAGACTATCACAGAGCAGGTGCATTTATACGGAGGCTTGATTACACACAGGTGGATTCTATTTATCAACATTAGATACTTAGGTCAACATTGGATCATTCAGAGATCCTCACTGAACTTCCGGAGAGAGTTTGCTGCACTGAAAGTAAACGGGCTGAATAATTTTGCACGCCCAATTTTTCAGTTTATTATTTGTTGAAAAAGTTTGAAATATCCAATAAATTCTGTTCCACTTCATGATTGTGTCCCACCTGTTGTTGATTCTTCACAAAAAATTACAGTTTTATATCTTTATGTTTGATGCCTGAAATGTGGCAAAAGGTCGAACAGTTCAAGGGGGCCGAATACTTTCGCAAGGCACTGTATGTATGTATGTATGTATGTATGTATGTATGTATTGTAAGGACATTAGTCCTTGAGCGGAACAGCACAGACACAGAAGAGGCTAGAAACAGGAAGGTAGTGACTCAATGTTTATTTCCTCTCTTACTGTGTGGGTTTAGAGTGACGGGGTGCATGGAGGTTGAACGTGGTAGGTTGTAGGGGGGTGTGGCTGGCGTTGCAACGCTCCCGGGGTGTGCCGGGATTCCCGTGACGTGTGGGGGCTTTTTCCCGTGTTGCCACCGGCGTTGCAGGCGCATTCACCAGAGTGTATCCTTGTCCGCGCCCGGAGGTAGAGAGAGAAAAGGGGGAAAGAGAGAGAGAGAGAGAGATTAGCAATATTCCTTACGCGCTACGAGTGGGAGATACACAATTCCGACTTCGTGTGCATATGTTCCGCAAGTTTTTTCTTCTCCTTTCTTGGGCGGAAAGCGTGCTCTTATCCTCTTCCGCTGTCACCTGAGTGGTGGAATTTTCCCGACTGATTCCCTAATGGCCGGTCGGGGTTGGGACATTGGCTCCGCCCCACCGTGACGGGCCTTCTGGCTGGCGTGTTTGACGCGGGGCTGTCCGCCTCGCACCTGTGTCGCAGTCGGGGAAGGAGCGAGTTTCTCACCGTGCACGTTGGCTGTTGGTCCATCGTGACAGTACCCCCCCTCAGCTCCGAGCCTACTGCCACCATGTGCCGGGCCCATAGTGTGTCTCGCCGCAAGAGACCATCAGCATTCCCGTCTTGGGCCCCCGCCCAGTGTTGGACCTGGAATGAGAAATCTTGGCATTCGTATCTTTGGCTTTGGTCATCAACTGTAAGGGGGCATGGTCCGTTACGAGGACGAAGTGTCGGCCAGCCAGGTAGTACCGCAGTTCCTTGACGGCCCACTTTATTGCCAAGGCCTCTCGCTCTACTGCGGTATACTTCCTCTCTGTGGGGGACAACGTCAGGCTGACATAGAGTACCGGGTGCTCTTCGCCGTCGAAGGTTTGCGAGAGCACGGCGCCAAGCCCGGTTTCTGAAGCATCGGTGTGTACCGTGAACGGGAGGCTGAAATCCGGGTTGCGCAGTACCGGGGCACTGGTGAGGGCATGTTTCAGGGCCCGGAATGACTGCTCCGCCTCAGCCATCCACTTCACAAGGTCTGGTTGAGGTCTGAAAGAGGGGAGGCTACAGCAGAGAAATTAGGTACAAACCTCCGATAGTACCCCGCCAACCCCAAGAAGGCACGTACCTGTTTTCTTTGATGTGGGTTGAGGGTAGTCCTTTACGGCTTCAATTTTTTCCGCTTGTGGTTTCAGCATCCCTGGGCAAAAACGGTACCCCAGGTACACCTGGTTCAGCTTCCGGAAGTCGTTGCACAGCCGCATACTCCCGTCCAGTTTTGGTACGATGACAATAGGGCTGGATCAGGGGCTGCTGGACTCCTCTATGATGCGGTCCCGCAGCATTTGGTCCACCTCTTTGTCGATGGCTTTGCGCCAGGCCTCTGGGACATGGTAGGGGTGCTGTCTCACCACTATGCCTGGAGGGGTTTTGATCTCGTGGTGGACCAGTTGCCTCATCCCTGGGGTGGTTGAGAACACATCAGAAAACTGGTCCACCAGTTCGGTGAGCTCCTGTTTCTGGGAGGGGGTAAGCTCTTCCCCCAAATCGACCAAGGTACATTCGCCGGGATTCGTGCTTGTGGTCGCATACACCGATACTACTGGGGCCGGTTCTACCCACCTCTTCAGCAAGTTTACATGGTAGAGCTTCTCTTCTACTCGTTTACCCGGCTGTTGTAAGCGGTAGTTAACTGGAACTCGGCGCTCGATGACTGTGTAGGGGCCTTGCCACCGGGCCAAGAATTTACAGGTGCTGCTGGGCACGAGTAGGAGGACACCACGGTTGTACACCCTTGTCTGCTCCTGCTGCGCGGCGCACATGTGCTCTTCGATTATCGGGGTTACTCGGTCAATCTTTGATTGCATCTCTTGTATATATTCGATGACTGAGTGGAATGGGGATGATTGCTCCTCACAGGCTTCGCGGGCCACATCCAGCAGTCCTTGTGGCCCCCGTCCGAGCAGGAGCTCAAAGGGGGAGAAACCTGTGGAGGCCGGGGGGCACTCCCGGACGGCAAAGATCACATAGGGGAGGAGGAGATCCCAGTTCCTTCCTTCCTCATCCACTACCCGACATAACATCTGTTTGAGGGTCTGATTAAAGTGCTTGACCAGCCCATCGGTTTGCGGATTGTAGACTGACGTCTTGAGATGCTTCACCTGCAACAGACGGCACAGATCAGCCATTAATTTAGATACGAATGGCGTACCTTGGTCGGTTAGTATGTCCTTAGGGATCCCCACCCGACTGAACAGGAGCACCAGCTCCCCTGCGATGTTGCGGGAGGTTGCTTTGCGCAGCGGCACCACCTCGGGGTACCAGGTGGCGTAATCCACCAGGACCAGAATGTATTCGTGGCCCCAAGCCGACTTGGGAAGGGGCCCAACGAGGTCCATGCCCACCCGTTTAAAGGGGACGCTGATGATTGGCAGTGGGATAAGGGGCGCCGACGGGGGCCTCCGTGGAGCGATGTGTTGGCACTGAGGACATTGCTGGAAGAAGCCCCGAACCTCTGCCTCCATTCCAGCGGTCCCTCAACTTCTCCAGGGTGTTCCACGACCCTAGGTGACCGCCAAGGGTATGGGAGTGTGCCAGATGCATTGCCGTTCTGGTCTTTGCCTTGGGTACGACCAGGAGGTCCACCTGCTCCCCGTGGCGGCAGGCCCGTTGATAGAGGAGACCGCCCGGATGAGGAAGTAAGAGGCCGGGAGCCTCAGGCTAGGACTTTGGTCGACTCCCTCGATTACTCGCACCTGGGCCCAACAGTGCTTCAAGCGATCGTCTTACTTTTGCTCCCGTCCGAACTTCTCCTCCCGGTTCACCTGCTGGAAGACAGAAGACAAAGGGTTAGTACCTCGGGGTTGCTTAGCTTCCGTGGCGGTGTCTCCGTCGTCCTGGGCCAGGCAGGCCTGCCCCTCTCGGGTCTTCCTCGTGCGCTTACGCCTCCTGCCGGATTCCGTAGCGGGGCCTGACAGAAACCCGGGCCAGTCCCTTCCGAGGAGGTCAGGGATCATGCCCACCTGGAGGGGCCAAGTTCTTTACCCTGGATTCGGACCTCGGCTGCCGGAACCTCCCAGGTGTCCCCGTGGATGCAGGTCATGGTGAGGGTCCCCCTCGGCCGGAATCCTCTTGGTAGGATGGATGGTCAGGCGAGGGTCACCGTGCTCCCAGTGTCCAGTAACGTGGCAACGGGGCTTCCTTCGACCCATACCGTCAGGGTGGGGGCGTCTGGTGGTTGTGGCAGGCGCTCCCTGCTAACCACGGTTTCCAAATTGTCCTGGCGGCTCCGTCTCCGGCTCTGTGGGCATGGGTTCATCCACGGGGGTTGCCTGGACTACGTTGCGCATACGTTCCGCGAGTCTCTTCTTCTCCTTTCTTGGGCGGAAGAGCGTCCTCTTATCCTCTTCTGCCGTCGCCTGAATGGTGGAATTTTCCCGACCGATTGCCCAAACACCGGTCAGGGCTGGGACGGTGGCTCCGCCCCACTGTGACGGGCCTTCTGGCTGGCGTGTTTGATGCAGCGCTGTCCGCCTCGCGCCTCTGCAGCAGTCAGGGAAGGAGCGAGTTTCTCACCGTGCACGTTGGCTGTTGGTCCATCGTGACAGTATGTATGTATGTATGTATGTACGTATGTATGTATGTATGTACTCATTTATATATACACTGTATATAAATATGTGTATATATATATATATATATATATATATATATATATATGTGTGTGTGTGTGTGTGTGTGTGTATGTATGTATTTGTCTGTGTGTTCATATATGTGTATAGATAGATATATAGATGTAGAGAACAAAAATATTAATTTTAAATTAAAGTTTATTTAAAAGTAGTTTTGCTGGTTCCCAGCGTTATACTCATTACACACTGGAAACCAATTTGTGCTGTCAGTCCTGGAATCTTCTAGATAAGGGGTCACAGCACCAAGTGCTCTTATCACCACTGGTACAAGCTTGGTTTTAACTGTCTACATTCTCTCTAGTTCCTCTTTCAATCTGTGGTATTGGTCCAGCTTCTTGTATCCCAGCTACTGAAAAGAATTATGTGACAAATTTAATTCCGTAAATTAATTTAATGTCACCTAATTTATTTTGAACATCAGTAAGTCCTGATGTTCATTTTATCTAACAATGCATTTTGTGAATCACAAAATCACAAAATGTTTATAGGATAATTCATTCATTCACTCATATTTTCATTCATACATCTTCAGTAACCGCTTTATCCTGCTCATGCTATGGTGGATCTGGAGCCTATCAGAGAAACACTGGACATGAGGCAGGGACACACCCTGAATGGAATGCCAGTCCATCACATGACACCATACACACACATACACACACTCATTCACACTTAGGGACATTCAATAATGGCCATTGGACCTACTAGCAGGTTTATTGAAGCTGGAAGGAAACCAGAGAACCCAGAGTTAACCGAAACAAGCACAGTAGAACATGCATGTTCCTAAATATACAGTTGGGTCCATACGTATTTGGACAGTGACACAATTTTTGTCATTTTGCCTCTGTACCCCACCACAATTTATTTTAAATGAAGCAATCAAGATGTGGTTGAAGTGTAGACCTTCAGCTTTATAAGGGGTTTAACAAAGATATTGCATTAACAATTTAGGAATTACAGCTATTTTTTTACATAGTCCCTCCATTTTCACAGGCTTATTTCATGTCTCCTCATTATTTCATGACCAAGTAAGGAAATAATTTGGTAGCTGTTCATGGGAACTCTCAATGTACAGCCCAAAGATGTGTTGATGCATAAAAAGGAGGCCATCAGTAGGCTTGAAAAACAAAACAGACCTATCAGAGAGATAGCAGAAACTTTAGGAGTGGCCAAATCAACAATCTGGTACATTCTTAAAAAGTGGATGAATGCCGAATTCTTTCGTTGGTGAAGAAAACCCCCTTCGGGTTATTCCGTCTGATGTGGTCCAATAATTGGAAAATTGGTTGCCTGACTATTTTAAACTATTTTGAGTGATTACCTCTATGTATTAACATTCAAAAACATCTGGGTTACGCATGTAACCCTGTTCCTTGAGAAGGAAATGAGACATTGTGTTTAGCATAACAGGCTGTAATAATGAATGAATATGTGTGGCGTAGACCGTCCTGCAGCAGCACACACATCCTGTGAGAATACCCCTTTGGACAAAGCCTTCGCGGAGGTGACCGCCAGACCGCGCGCCTCATTAGCAATCGAGATTGCATCTGTTATCCAATTACAGATGTGCTGCTTTGACACAGCATCACCTCTACTGTCACCGCAAAAGCAGATCATCGGCTGCTCCACCTTACGCCACTGGCCAGAGCGGTGGACATAAGTACAGAGAGTCTTTACTGTACAAAGCAGGTGCATTCTCTCTTGTTCTGGTGTGGAGAATGGAGGAGGGCAGAAAGCCTGCAACACCACAGGGTGGGCAGCCGATGTAGGCACTTTAGGAATACAATGCGGCATAGGATACATGAAGGCCTTAGCTAATCCAGGGGCAAAGTCAAGGCAGGAAAGGGTAACAGAGAGAGATTGTAGAAGAGCTACCTTTAGAGTCAAAAGCTTCTCAGAGGCTGACCCTAAAGGTTCAACTGGGGCACCTGACAGACCTTCCAGGACCACAGAAGGTCCCAGGAAGGTATGTGTGGCCTGCAGATGAGCCTCAGCCACCTGACACTATGCATAAATCTGGAAGTTAGAGGCTCCATCAACAGGGGTGTGGCTGGCCGATATGACTGCTACATAAACCCTGATTGTAGAAGGAGTCCACCCTGCTGAGAAATGTTCTTGTAAGAACTCCAGTACTGTAGCTATTGCACAGTTCTCTGGGTTTACAGTGGATCCCTGCGCTTAGGAATCTCCCAAGGAATGCCATCTCGCAGCGATATTATCTCTCAGAACCATTTTCCAGCTTGCCAATAAGGTGCTACTAGCAGTACTAGACTGTCTTAGTGAATTCTCGCTAGAACTTATGACTAGAATGGGCGGCTGTAGCTCAGTCTGTAAAGCGGGTTGTCCACTAATCGTAGGGTTGGCGGTTCGATTCCTGGCCCGGATGACTCCACATTCTGAAGTGTCCTTGGGCAAGACACTGAACCCTGAGTTGCCCCCGATGGCAAGCTAGCACCTTGCATGGCAGCTCTGCTACCATTGGTGTGTGTGTGTGTGAATGGGTGAATGAAACACAGTGTGTACCATTTACCATTTATTTTGTGGGAGCAGAATGATGGGGGGGCAGCCCTAATTGTGCGGGAAGAGTGAGGGCAAACCACAGCGGGCCATGTGTTGTCTCCTATGAGGCGAACACATGCAATCCCTCTAGTACCCTAAGTACTTATGTAAATGTGCTTTTTTGTTTTTTATTTTTAATAAATTTGTGAAGACTTCAGAAATCTTTTTTAAAAAGATTTCATGTCATCATTATGGGGTATTTTTTGTAGAATTTTGAGGAAGATAATTAATTTAATCCATTTTGGAATAAGGCTGTAACATAACAAAATGTGGGAAAAAGTAAGTGCTGTGAATACTTTCCGGATGCACTGTACATGATCTATGGCTCCTTTGTCCAAGAGGGATCTTACTTCCTAATGTTGGGGTCTGGTTTGTCCTGACTACTGTGGTGAGCACACCGCTGAATCTGGGGGGGGGGGGGGGGGGGGTCCAGCTATAAACTGGACCCTTTTCTACGTTAGACAGAACCTATGGATACACATTTGGCAGTAGTTTCACATTTGGCCTAGTAGCAGGCCGTGACTGTGACCGCCCGGTTCACCTGGCTGTCTGCGGGGGTTGGCGGGCTGCTATACTCGCCTTCTGGGTCTCCCTCGCACTAGTGCTGGTCACTCGTTGATGCTCAACAACAGGAAAGAAACTGGCTGAATGCCGCCATATGTCAAGCTCACTCAGCAGGTCTGTTTGGTAGGCCTGCAACACTGTCATTGTCTGCAGTGATCCACAAGCAAGACTACTACCGCATAGGCCTTGCCCACCAGTGCCACGGTGGCCTTACACAGTGGCTTGGATGGCAAAGCAGGCCCCCCTAAATTATCTGCTTTCGATATAGAGAGGTAGCTCGCAAGCGCCTCCTCCACCTTCAGCACAGCTAAACAGCCATGCCGTTCATTCCCCACAGTTGCCGAATAATCCAACATCGTGGGGTTATAAATACGGTTTATGCATGGTTTTCCTCCACAAGTCTGATAATTTGTCATGCACTTCTAGAAGAAAGGGGAGTTTCTGCAGGGAATTTCTGAACCCTCTCACTCCTTTTTCTTCTTATCTTTTTTTAAAGGAATAGAAATGTTCTCAGATTCTGAGAAAAGATAGTGAGGAAATAAAGCATCTTTTTGTTTCTTTACACAAACAACTGACATGCAGTCTTTCACTGAAGATAATAAAAGCTGATAGCATGGTTCACAGGTGCCATATATCACGCGAAGCTTAATTTGCCACGTCACCTGATCACGGCAGGCCTATAAATAGGCATGAGGTTACACAAGCTTCAGACGTGCAGAGGCGCTTCCCATAGTGTTATGCTAAATACAACGTCGAAATTCCCTTTGAAAGAGAACTACATTTTAAAAATATTTTATTTGGTTTAACTACAACAGTCATATTTGCGTCATGGCACACAACAGATTTTGTTTATACAGCTGTTTACTGAAACCTCAATTTGAGAATTAACTCATTGGAATAAAAACTGATCTGGTGTTGTTTCTCCCATGGTAGAAGCAGTAAGTGACTACAGCTCATAAGTTACTTACTGCTTTTATTACAGAAGAAACACCACAGCTCTGTTTATGAAAATGCTAATTTGTAAACTGAACCGTGTACTTCCATATTTGGATAAAATCTATTCACGCATACTACCTGTACACCTGTATCAACAGGATAGACCAGACTGGTTCTACAAATTTTTTTCCTCAAGGTCCACTCTCCTGCAGAGTTTACCTCCAATCAGAATCTCAAATTTTTTACAGCAGAATGCTAAGATAGAGAACTTATATCCGTTAAAATGTCAGGCTTGTATCTGGTTCCCCACAAGAGATATTCAACCTAAAAGTGTGCTATGTATATGCAATGCATTGTACCTAAACAAAATTTGCAAAATTGAAATAATACTGTGCAATATACAATATTACATGCAAGTACATAATCATAAATTGCATATTAAGCCAATTAAGAACACATAAATCCAATCAATTAGACAAAGGTCAGAATAAAAGAATACCCTTGATGTTCTGTCCCTCCCACATCTGAAATGATTGCTACACCCCTGCGGCGTGGCAATTTACCGCAGCTTACAGCAGGTTATGGTCACTGACCTGCTGGATATGCAGATCGTGCACAAAAACAACATTGTCTTAATGTTGGTTTCAAGGGCAAGGCTGGTCTGTTAGGGTGGAACGGTATCTGTTCCACTCGGAAAAGTGCTGTTTGCATTTCTTGCAGCATAGCTCACAGATTCAGAAAAGGCCTAGTTAATCAGTGACAATCCAGTGCCAAGGCAGTATTCTGATATTTGTCTGTTTCCAAAGCAAAAAAAAAATGTAGAAATTACAAAAGTTTCTGCTGAAAATTAATATCAACAACAGGCTTAGATCCACTCCAACAAATATTGTCAAAAAATAAGGTTGCCAAAATGGTATGCTCACATTGCCATACTGCTATTAACCAAAATTAACATCACAGCTTATCTACAACAAAAACTGGCACTTATATACCAGCCTACCTGCTTGAATTGTGGGTGTAGTGGATGGCAAGATTCAAAGTAACTTCTAACTTTGTTCAGGCTTCCTGAGACCAATATACAATAGGTTTGATTTGATCAGAGGCTCTATTTTGCTTTCATTAGAGGCAGTGCCTTGGGAACAATGAGTAAGGTGTCACCCTGATATGCTTTTTCTCTTTTTCCATTTCAAGTTTAAATGCACAGATTGCTAACATTCAGCAGATTGTGCTCTCTAAATGTATGATTTCTATGAGATTGAGGACTTATTAAAGAAAGATGAGTTTAGAAACAGGCTTGTTTTGGAACTGTGCAACACTGATTCTGACGTTGTTCATCAGGAATTCAGAGACGTTGAGGTCTCCAGATGACAGCATGCTCTGCCAGCCTGCTTGGCGGAGCTTAAACTCATTTCAGATTAATGTAAATATTTATCAAAGCCCTGATTTAATCATTGAGAAGCGGAGTGAAAAATTTCTACTCATCCATTATCTTGTAAATCTTACCATATATTACCAGGTTTTCTCTATTACATGCAGAGCACCATAATAACTTAGAAAATAAATATAACCCTGCAGCATGCCAAGTTGTCATACACCACCTTAAAAGTCTTTTAAACTTTTTTGTTATCCTTTCTATCGTGGAGATGCATCTCAACTCTAATGCAGTTTGCTGTATTACAGTTGTTTGTTCATTAACTCCGCATGACAGAAGCCTTCACAGTACAAATTGACAATGATATTGTATTGTGTGTACTGCAGGAAATGTTTGCAGTGCAAAAGTGGGGAAAAGTGACTCCAGTGTCTGTAGTTTTACAGTACATTGTAATACTCAAATGAAGTACTATGAAGCATAAAATGCTAGCAATACTCTTCACGTGTGTCCCTCATCTGATCCAGACTCCCTTCTCAATTCATCAGATAAGCACAATGTGAAGGCGAGACCTTTTGATGAGATGTACCTTTTTCCAATAATATTCAATACATCAGGTGTGCTTACTAGCTATCAGCAAAATAACAAACAAACCCTAGCCCCACAAAATTGAGTACTGTAACAGGGAGATGTATTGTCTTCTTTTTCACAGTTTTTGTGTAGGAAACAAGGTCAACCTGGGGAAATGTATTAGATTACATTCCAATTTCCTCTATATACAAAATCTGTTGAATGGTTCGCTAAGGATGAATGTGGTGTAAATAATTTGTAAACTAGCCCAATCTAGCAACCTAGTTATTAACTGTTCTATCTTATGCTCCTCCACATTACATGGGGCAGTGTGATTCAAGGCAGATATATATATATATATATATATATATATATATATATATATATATATTTATATATATATATAGTTGAAGATCCCATTTCAGTTATATCCCCGCTGTTATGATAACCTACACTGTCTGGGAGGGCTTTCCACAAGAACCATGGAGCATTCCAATTCATATCACAGGTGTTCAATGGAGTTGAGGTCAGGACTCATGAACTCATTATCATACTGGAGCAGGATTGTAGGTTAATGCTACAGCATACAAAGACATCCAGTACAATTATGTGCTTCCCAATGTGTGGCAACAGTTTGGGGAAGAATCAAATATGGGTGTGATGCTCAGGTGTCCACAATTTTTTTAATGTATAGTGTATATGGTGGGCCTGTACCTCACCTGCCCTCCACCTGTTTTAAATACTAACCTCAAACTGCCAGATTGGAAATGTGATTGACATGTAACTAGCATAGAATGCACAAGTTTGGTGTGCCCTTTAAGTTTGGGAGTGCATTGCAGTTCAGCTGACATATAGAGTGTCTGACATATGTCAAAACTTGAGACAACTCTTGTCAAAGCTCAATCAAACTAAAATGGATAGATGAGATGACCTTTTAATCTCAGGCCTTGATCTTTCATTGAATCTCAGCATCAAATGAGAAGGTTAATTGCTGTAGAAACTAGATAAATTGTTTTCCAAGTGTTGCAGGTTTTAAGGGTTTGTTTCTGCTTCTAAAACCCATACTTTCACTCAGATTTCTAAATGCAGAAGTGTCAGACCATACAGCCAATGAAGTGAATATTTTTTACTTTGCTAATGCTTTGTCATGTTTTGGATAGACATTCATTTCACATGATAATAAAAATGCATTGATGTTTTATGGGAGGCTTAAAGAAGAGATTCTGAATGCATTTCACAATAACAAACTATAAATCTGGTGATTGCAGAGCATCTATTCAGTCAGCATATTCTGAAAAACACATAAAGAAATGCTTTGATCCTACTCCAATCTTCTGTTATTCCTCATTATTCAGCCACAAGAACTAGCATAAATGCTTTTTAATCACATTGGCTGCACAATATATAACCAAGTCTATAGTAGGAATTAACAAACTTACTACTGGAGTGGATTTTTTCCAAGTTTGATTCTGCAAGAAGCTCAAAATCTGGATAAAGTTTTCTCTAATTGCAGGCATCACAAGTAGAGATATCTCGGTCCAGATTTGTTCGATGTTATTTTGCCACAACGTGTACAAGTGTACAAGGTCAGGAGTTTCACAGTTCTTTCCTATGAGCA
Source organism: Noturus placidus (assembly GCA_022414735.1). NCBI lineage: Eukaryota > Metazoa > Chordata > Actinopteri > Siluriformes > Ictaluridae > Noturus > Noturus placidus. Next base: position 96,882 of record JAFFST010054067.1, read on the forward strand.
TACAGACAGTTGACAAAAGAAAAAACAACATAAACTGTCTTGATAACATGCTGGGCCACTATGGCCATTGGAATAACTTGTATGGGGGACTTGTACCTAGAAGTATCTAGAACTGTACTGTAGAAATAAACACCATTCTTCCAAAATGTATTCTTTCAGTTGTTGTTTTTTTATATTGGTGAACAGTGCTGTCTAATGGTTCAGAATCTCCCATAGGTATTCAACTGAGCTGAAATCTGGTGATTGTGAAGGCTAACGCACATATTTCATCCTCATCAAACCATTTAGTGATCCCTTGTGCTTTGTGGATGCGGACATTGTCATATTAGAATAAACCATTCCCTACAACATAGAAATGTTTCATCATAGAATAAATGTGATCAGTCAGAATTGATTTTCAGTTACTCTAAATGGCCCCAAACCATGGCAGCAAAATACAGCACATAACAGAGCCATTATTGAGTTTTTTTCCTTTAATATGTCAACTATCTGTATATATTTATTGACAGCTACCAAAATATGAAGTGAATTTCATGGCATCTTACATGAAAAGATGTGAAACATGTAATGCATTCCAAAAGGGAGGTGTACAAAATTTGCAGAATCGAATGAACCAGGCACATTGTTATTTTTTGTTTGTTTGTTCGTTTGATTGATTTTTAAATGCCAGAAATTATGGAACAGCAAATCGATTTTGACCACGTGTAAACGGGCAGAATTCTGAGGTATCAGATAAGTTACAAATAAGTTGTGTGTTCTGCTTTATAGGCCAGATGCATGGACAGGACTTTTCTGAATCCACCGTTTGTTCAGTACATGTCTACACTATAAGATTCAAGACACCACTGTCAAAAAGTTCACCTTTCTCTTCTTTATTTAAGTTTTCTAAACTAAATCATACTGACTATTAAGGATTTTGCCCAGTGCTACTGCTTTGCTCTCTTAAAGAGTGAAAAAAAAGATTAATCTGGTCTCTCGGATATTGCTATGCTCAAACCATTCTGTGCAGGGGTGACTGCACTCAAAATCTGGCAATGTACATCAAAACATAAAAGAACTGAACAAATCAAGACTAATGGCAACCATGCAATTATCTGTATTTGGAAAGAACTTGTGTGTTAATGATCTCAAAATCAATAACACAGACCATCAATATTAATGTACATGGTTATTCCCTCTATTAATAAACTCAAGTGCCCTGCACAAAATTCACGTTTATTAAGTCACTGCACATTTTAGCTTTACCAAACATTTTTCCATTGCTTAGCACAATGGTTCCCAAACTTTTCCAGGGTAAGGCCCCCCAAACGGCATTAACATTTGTCCGAGGCCCCCCTTTTGCAAGCTGTCTTTAAAACACATTAAAAATACAGACTTCAGAATATATCCCCCTTTTTTATTAGTAATTACATCTTACATATTTACATTACATTACATTAGGAATTGATTGTGTGTGTGTGTGTGTGTGTGGTTGTCTGAAAGTGAGAATTTATTTTTAACACCAATCTGTTGAGGCCCCCCTGGCGCCCCCTGGCAGCCCCCACTTTGAAAACCACTGGCTTAGCAGACTGCAGCTTTAATAGGTTTTTTTTTTTTTTACCAACACATGCAGAATAGATAAAATGAAAGTTTTTACAAAAATATACTGTATACTTCATGTTGCTTTTAGAGTTTAAAGAGTTTGAGTTTAGCTAGTGTCCTATATATTTACTGTCCTGTGTATTTTTTGTTCTTTTCTGTGTATTTATTGTCCTGCACCCGTTTCACACTCTTGTGTATTTCCATTTTATGTACCGTAGTCTTGCGTACTGTTATGTGATGCACCATGGTCTTCATCTCTCATTTCTTTCATGTATTCAAGCTATAAAGAGGAATGACAATACATATCCACTTGACACTGGGTTCCCTTTATTTTTTGAGCAGTGTATAATAGAAACAAATATAAGATGCTTTTTAAAATGTCTGTCTTTGGTTAACAGTAATGCTGTGTTGAGCTGTGCTCAATATTCACTGCACCATCCTGGGTTTACTGAAATGCAGAATGCTCTAATGAAACTGGGATAGTACTTCTAGTGAGATGAGCTGGTCATGCTAGTAGCAGAGTGTGGTCTCTGATAAAACACACTGCTCTCCTGATAGCTTTCTGGTCACTTCTACTTTATGTCAGAGAGAAATCAATGAATGTGGTGCCAAAAAAAAAACGGTCTGAGGGTAATTCAAAAAGATTTCAGAAGCAGTCCTATCTACCACTGCTCAACTCCCTGATCTACAAACTTGACAGATAATTCACAGGAGAAGAGGTTCACTTAAATATCTTGAAATTGTGGTGAAAGAGGAAATTATCCAAATCTATCCACTGTACTCCAGATGGCATTCTCACTGCCTATTGGATACCTATTGCAATGTAAGTACAAAGTTTCTTAACACTGTATATAGAAAGTGGCTATGGTCATCAATGTTCAAATCCAGGATTTTGTAATTTAGAGTGCTTCACACTGAAGGGTACATACTGGTAAATCTGTTGGCCAAGAGGATATTGGTCAGTTACAAGGGTTGAAAAAAGGTGGTACATCGGTGGATATTTTATCTCTTTTGACAGGCACTGTTGAGCATCTTGCCTTCTATTGTTGCACTATGGTTAGCAAGTGCACTGATAACACTACAAAATATTATTCATCTGGCTCATTTGTAAAATTTCACTCAAGGTTGCTTCACCACATTCTGGGGAACTGAAATGTCTGAAATCAGTTTTAAATAATCTTGACTTTATACGTCTCGTCTGGTCAGTTATGATCCATCAGGCTAGATAAACGGGGGAGGTGAACAGACGGCGTGTTTTAATATATTTTTGTGGCAATGTGATGCAAAGTGAAGACTTAGTATGCGAGAAGTCATGCCTTTAAATGAAGCATTATTAATGAAGGCCATGCTTGCTGAGTAAAAAAAGCAACAACTGTAAACATCCTCCACTGACCTAACCTTAACCATGTTAGTCGCATCTGCAATCATGAGACATTGTTGCCATTCTATGAATTCAGAGATGAGTCACTCTGCTCATACTTAATAGCACTCTGCAAGCTATTAAATGGATAGGTGGAGAAATAATACCTGGCCTTTATTACAAATTACTCACTATGATGATCCTATATCATGGGTGTAGGTATAGCTTGAAAGTTGACAAGGATAAATGCGTGTGGTGGAATGTCTAAGATAAAACTCATCAGACTATCCATGCAATGGATATTAAAAATGTCTAATGTCTGCTGATGAGTAAAAGCAAAGAAAATCAGCCTGGAATGTTTTACACATTTTGTACAGTTAACCAGGTAACATACACAAAATATCATGTAATACTGAAGTGGGTGGAAAAAATCAATATAGTTTGCAAACATATTTACAAGAAAAAATTTTAACATTTGTGACTGTGTAAGTGTTCAGCCCATTGTTGTGATACCCTTAAATTAGCTCTGGAACCAGTTGCCACCAGTCACATGATTCGTTAAATAGAATCTACCTGTGTACAATTAAAGGGTCACATGAATTCAGTTTAAATATGCTTGCTCATGGAAGGCCCAACACTTTGTAGAGGGCATACTTAAACAAAGAGCATAATAACTAAGGAGCTATGAAAACATCTTCAGGACATAAATTCTAGGAAGTTATGCACTACCAGTTAAAAGTTTGGAGACACTTGACTGAAATGTTTCTCATGATCTTAAAAATCTGATCTGAAGGTGTATGATTGATGAATTTCAAGCGGTGTTGTAGACAAAAATATAATTGTGCCAACATTTCTTTCATTAGAAAACTAACATTTTATTTACAAAAAATAATTTCATAAACGAATGACTTGGAGCGAAATATTCCAATAAGTGTCCAGCATACGTAAAAAGTCCTTTAATACTATTTTTAATTCGTCTCAGTGTGATTCCTAAAGAGATTGGTTGAGAAAATGCCAAGAATACATTTCTGGAAATTCTAGGCAAAAAGGGTGTCTACTTTGAAGATGTTAAAATAGTCAATTATTTCGATTTATTTTGGATTTTTTTTTTTTTATCACAACATGATTCCCATAATTCCATTTGTGTTATTCTAGAGTTTTGATGACTTTATTATTATTCTAAAATGTTGAGAGGGAAAACCTTTGATGGGTAATGTATATATGGTTTGATTTTTGAAAAATATATCTCAAACTTTGAACATCACACAGTGCACAATAACTCTATTTAGAGGAAGCCATCCACCATAATTCAGTGTTTGGTAAAGAGGGCATTAGTCAGAGAACCAAGAGTCCAAGTATAACTCTGAAGGATCTGGAGAGAGACACGGTTCATTGCACTGTACAATCTAAGACATTAACTTGGCTTATAACCAAAGTACAGCACTTTTTAAAACAAACAAACAAAAACACTTCAACCATTTCAAATATTACCTGATTTTACCACCTAAAGTCTCAGAAGCCAACACACTTATCATTTTTTTTTTTTGTTTTTTTTTTTTTTTTTTGTATATACCTCCACCCACCATCTGTCTGTATAGCTGCTACTGACTGTGAAATACGATATGGCTGCCAAATGTAACAGTCAAGTTTATCTGCATACATCTGAAGAGTATATTACTTTTTAGCCATGCAAACACCCACACAGACTTATATTTCTTTTGTTGAGGCAATGATTGGGACGAAGATCATTTGTAGTTGTTCGCTTAAAGGTGTTAAATGTGCAGCAGTCCAGTAATAAGCAACTCAGACACGGAGAGGCAGGTTTGTATGTGTGCGTGTTTGTGTGTATAAAAGGTCACCTTGTCCTGCATCTTGTTCTCTGGCTGCAGAGCAGCAGACTGCTGTCAGAGAAATTGAGTCTGCCTTCAGAAGGAGTGTCTAGCTACAGTATGTCTAGAATCTACACACTGTAGATTCACATCAGTACAGTCCCTATGCAAGCACACACACACACACACACACACACACACACACACACACACACACACACACACACACTTATGTGCACTCAATCTGGAATGGTGCTATGTTTACACAGACTGATAAATATGTTCCAGTCATGAATATGCATTAGTTGTTTGAAGGAAAGTCACTCTGATTCTGTTTACCCTGACAAGACATTTTTCAAACAAAGGTTAAACAGTGCTCTGAATGTATCTTTTTAACAGAAGTTCAGCCCTTGAAAAACAAAGTCCACCAAAAATATCTTATTGTATTTTCTCTGTCTACAGTTTTTTTTTTTTTTTTTATCACAACATGATTCCCATAATTCCATTTGTGTTATTCTAGAGTTTTGATGACTTTATTATTATTCTAAAATGTTGAGAGGGAAAACCTTTGATGGGTAATGTATATATGGTTTGATTTTTGAAAAATATATCTCAAACTTTGAACATCACACAGTGCACAATAACTCTATTTAGAGGAAGCCATCCACCATAATTCAGTGTTTGGTAAAGAGGGCATTAGTCAGAGAACCAAGAGTCCAAGTATAACTCTGAAGGATCTGGAGAGAGACACGGTTCATTGCACTGTACAATCTAAGACATTAACTTGGCTTATAACCAAAGTACAGCACTTTTTAAAACAAACAAACAAAAACACTTCAACCATTTCAAATATTACCTGATTTTACCACCTAAAGTCTCAGAAGCCAACACACTTATCATTTTTTTTTTTTGTTTTTTTTTTTTTTTTGCTTCTTTCAGCTTCTTTTATAATGGACTCCAGCACTATAAAAGTTATAGAAAACTACAATGCTATTTAAAAATTTTCACACTCCTGTCTTTCTCTCTGTCTTTTTTTTTTTTTT
>JAFFST010054067.1:102714-112836 GCA_022414735.1 Noturus placidus
TAAAGTTTTTTTTTTTTTTTTTATCAATTTGTATAGCGCTTTTTACAATGGACATTGTCTCAAAGCAGCTTTACAGAAATATCATTTTACATTTACATTTACAAGCGATAGCACACTCACACACCAATGGTAGCAGAGCTGCATGCAAGGTGCTAGCTTGCCATCGGGGGCAACTTAGGGTTCAGTGTCTTGCCCAAGGACACTTCGGCATGGGATCACCCGGGCCGGGATTCGAACCACCAACCCTATGATTAGTGGATTAGTGGACAACCCGCTCTACCGACTGAGCCACAGCCGCCCTACAGTCTACTTCAGTGTACTTCAGTGTGCTTCAGTGTGTAGGTGACAAATATTGGATGAAATTGCTAAAACATCAATGTGATTGGTGTGAAGAACAAAATGGAGAACACAAGTGCAGGTTTGAGTTTTATTAAAAGTAGTTTATTCAGAGAAACCAGAAGAAATACATCAATCTATCCATATTTTTTAAGTTAATCTAAATTATTGTGCTTAAAATACTTTTGTGTTCATTAAGGGTTCAGAAGTCAGTGATGGTAACTGTTGCAACAACATCCAACATACTTGCAGTATATCATTTTTTGCTTGTAAACATATTCTTTCATTATAACTTGAGGAGGAATGTCTAAGAAGGAAACTCATTTTTAAATATCTCAAAACAATTGAGAGGATGTTGTCATGCACTGCATGTATGAAATATCTATGGGGAAAATGCTTTACAGATGCATCAACATTTGACTAGATTCATTGTTAAATTAAATAAATAAATAAAGAAATAAAGAAATATTAATAATTAAAAAAAACGCAAAAAGTGATTATGCCTATGCAATCCGACACTGAATTCCCTTGGCTTTATGCTGTCCCCTTTTATACTCAATCATGAGCCAAAATGGTTTTGCCACTCACATATTGATTAAATTGTCTCAAATGCCTTGTTAATTAATCAGTCATGATAGGCCAGGCTGTGCTCTACTATCAGGACAGGTAAAAGCTGAACAATATTTCAAATGAACATGAGCTCAGGCAACACATGGCATCAATTGTTACAACACACTTGATCAAGATTTGGTGGAAGATTAACTTCCAATTTGCTGTTAATTGTAGGCTCCTTTTAATAAACATAAAGAGAAACCTATAGAAACCAACAGGCTGTATTCAGATTTGAGTTACACATGTTCATAAATGAGTTAATACAGAAATTGGTAATCAGACCTAAGATGTAAATAAAGAACAATCTACTCAGACAATTTTGCAAATTCCATATTGTTAATTAATCCACAATTGCATTGGTTGTGATAATTACAACTAGGACTATTCATGCAGCAACATATTGGCAATATAATAGTCTAATTAGGTATTTATTTCTTGCCATCGTCTCAGTTATCTATCATTATATTAGTATTTCTCTTGCTTCTATGCTATATCATATTGCAGTTAACAACAAAGAAAAAATCTGCTTCTTACAGCTCTACTTAAGATAAATATTGTAACCCCCAGAGAAATGCACTAAACACAGGTCATTTTAATAATAAGAATGGGCCACCCAGAAAATTAAGCAGTTGAGTAAGCCAACTAGAAGTTTAAATTCATATTTGTGAAAAAAATGCTTCACTTGTTTTATCTAAATGACCTACAGAGGTTCAGTATTTCACAGTAATGAAATATGTACTCATTCATTCACCCATTCATTTTTGTTGATTCTCATCTAGGTCAATGTTCTCTTTACTCTATAATAGAATGCCCCAAAGAGTTTAATTCCCCAAATTCTCTCTCTCTCTCTCTCTCTCTCTCTCTCTCTCTCTCTCTCTCTGTGACCCTTTCAGCATTCCCCTTCTCCTATGCACAGTTTATACACTGGGGAATGAGTCCAGATGGCATCAACAGGAGTTCAGCACTTTTCACAGGCCAAAATTAATAGGAATATGTTTGGACCGCAACGTTCCTTCTCTTGACAGTCATTTTGCTGGCTCCTTATGAACAGCTGAGCATATGCCACCCCATCACTGAAAGCAGGAGAGGAAAGCTAATGACTCTATGACACGTAGGGTGTTGGCCAAGAGTTATGAAGCAGTTTTCAACCTAGCTGAGGATGATGCACAAGAATACAAGTCAGTCTGGGTAGCAGACTTAATTAGGATAATCACTGGGCTCAGTGCTGTTAATCAGATCAGATGATATGTGACATTTTTTTTTAAGCTGAGAAAAATAGAACTGTGGACCCAACAGCAAAAGCTAATATATCTTTTCTTTTGGTAGAAAAAACTGCTACAAATTGGTATGGTCACCTTGTTAGTAAATTTGCTCACATCATTTCGGGCAACACAAGCCACTGCAAGCCCTCCCCAATCACAGTTTGAGAAACACACACACACACACACACACACACACACACACACACACACACACACATCTGTTTAATTATACTCCAGTCTAATTGAGAGTATGGAAGAATTCAATTAGTCAAAATCCATAATCTAAATACACATGCAGCAAAAGCAAAGGTTTCCAGAGTGGTTTGAGCAGCAGATGGGCTTCATTCACTGCAAATGGGCCCTTCTATTGAGGTGAGACTGCTGACTTATCACAGCTAAGAGGTTCACACCAGCACCCACAGAACATCATTCACATGTTAATCAGCAGGGTTTGTTTGGGGACGTTTCTTCAAGCTCTTATTATCCACAAGCATTTCATGCCATCCCTAAAGCTTTCATCGACTGAAGTGTCAATTATTTTCACAATAAATACCTGCTGCTCTAGTAGACAGAACACAACAAACTGAATACAGGTATGTGCAAAGCTTTGCTACATACAGAGCACAGTAAACCTTTGCAGCCACTTAATTTATGCAAGTCTATAATAAACCCTTGATCTTCGTTACCCGCAAACTGTAGCAATATCTTTAGGAATGTTGTTATGAGCCAGTCGTGGTTGGATTATAACAGGAACAGCATTATTTCATATTTAAATCCACCAAGATTGTTAATAGATTGTCTTTCTGAAAGTTACAACGTGCTCAGTAGCATGTTGCCAACTTCACTGACACACCAACAGATATTATGTCTATTTCTTTAGATTTTCCATTTTTTCCCACCAATTTCTCACAACCTACCAATTCCCCCCACCAGCCAGCTCTCCACTCTCATATCGCCCCTGAGTAAACATTGCCTTTACAGCATCATGCCCTATATTAACCTGCTCCAGAATAATTGTAGTGGTTGTTGCTCATTCTTGTAGAGAATCCTTTTCAATTCATTTTTAAAGTTCAGTGAATCCTAACCTGATAAAGTATTGTCACAAGCTCTAGATAATCTGTATTCAAGGGGACAAGGGCACAACAAAGCTAAAGGGCAGATACCTTGCAAGTCTGTTGATCTCTGGAGTAGAATCTTATTTTCTTGGTATCAAAGGATTTAAACCACAAGTTGCAGTTATTGAATTTATCAAGAGCAATAACAGAACACGTCCAAACCTTGTAACCTTATTTGATATAAAAAGATTGATTATTTTTAGGGAAAGTCTATACTGTAAACTCTAATGTTGTAATCATGACTAAACTTTACTAAAATGTTGAGTTTTGACCCATAAATCTGAAATCTAAATTAATTTAATTTATTAAAAAAAAAAAAAAAAAAAAAAAAAAAAAAAAAAGAAAACAGAACTTAAGATTGCAAGAGTTATGAACTTAAAATCATAATTTATTAAAATAGCTCAGTCTGGTCTTTCCTTGATGTGATTGGCCATGCAAGGAGTTCCACCTAGCAACAAGAGAACTAATGCAGTGATTGGTAAATATTTGCAAAAGACGGTCCTCTTCATCTTGTCAGTTGTTGGTACTGGTGTAGTGAATTTCAAGAGTTCATCATAAGTAGCAGAGATGACTCTATGTGTGTTTTCAAAGAAATGGCAATCTAGTAGAGGATGTTTTGTAAATGAAGTTACATTTTGCTAAAAAGTGTTAATTTCCCCTATGTATGGAGGCTTTTGGGACACCCTTCAATTAACTTACACTTTAGTTAACTTAATTCACAGGTTCTCTGGTGGACTAGTGGATAGCATGCGGTGCTCTTACTAGCACGCGGTGTTCGATATCTGGTCAGTAAATGATAAAGTACATTATATGAACACTGAGGTAAATGGTAAATGGCACTGTTATATAGTGCTTTTATCCAAAGCACTTTACACTGGTTCTCATTCACCCATTCACACAGACTTATTCATACACCAACGGTAGCAGAGCTGTGATGCAAGGCACTAACTTGCCATCTCGAGCAACTTGGGGTACAGTTTCTTGCCCAAGGACACTTCAGCATGTGAAGTCATGCGGGCTGGGAATCAAACTGCCAACCCTACAATTAGTGGACAACCTGCTCTTCCAACTGAGCCACAGCCACCCCTAAGTTAAGTGAGCAAATTTTGGGAGACCTCATTGCTTAGATAAATTTACGGAACGAGTTTAATTTAATTGATTAGACATCACTAGTGATCATTAATTTTTGTGTAATTAATCCAAATTCAATACTCATGAAAGACAAGGAAACATTTGGCTGTCTCGGTATTAAGGTCTCATTACAACAACATAAAAAGGCTGTACTATTAAAGGTGCTGTCTTCTTGGGGGGGGGGGGGGGTTCTCAGAATTGTTGAAAAAAAAAGTTATAAACAAACAACATTTATCCTTTAATCTCCTTCAAAGTACTCTCCTTTTGACATGATACAACTGTTCTCATGTTTCCCCCATTCTTGAAAAACTTCCTGTAGCCATCTTTTGTCATAAAGCCTCCTGCAGAAGGAGCGAGATCTGGCAAATATGCAAAGCAATAACCTCATTATTTCTGGTTTAAAACTCCTTAGTTGACAGTACAGTGTGTGCAGGTGCATTGTGATGGTGCAAGATTCAGTTAAGGGTGCACCATTTCTCCAAAAGTATCATCACCATGAATGGATTAAATCAGTGCCACAAATATGTAATGTAATGTCATGAGGTTTTTGTTCTGAAAGATTAAAATTATGTTCAAAATAAGCTTGATTATGTGCACTCATTTGATTCTATTGTACTTTGGGAAGACAATACTCCTCTTAGACACCATATGGCCAATCAAGATGGCAAGAAATATAAATAGCACTGTGCATTCAATCTTCCAACAGAGGACTCCAAGTCAATAAACCTGGCTGTGTGTACTGTACTGTGAAAAAGTATTTTTCTTCTGTTTTTGTGTATATCTCATACTAAAATGTTTCAGAAATTAAAACAAAATCTAAGATAAAACAAAGGCAACCTGAGTAAATGCACAATACAGTTTTTAAATGATGTTATTTATTGAATCAAAAAAGTTATCTAATATCAACTGGGCCTGTGTGAAAATGTGTTTCCCCCCATAGCTACTAATTCCCAAAATCTATAAAACTGCATTCATAATGGGGTTCAGCTGGACTAGACACAACCAGGCCTGATTACTGCAAACCCTGTTCAATAAAATCAACACTTAAATACAACTTTTTCAAGTTGGTTAAAAGATGTTTCCCAGCACCACATTATGCCAAAGAAATTCCAGAAATTATTAGGAAGAAGGTGATTGAAATACATCAGTCTGGGACGGGTTAAAAAGCTATTTCAAAAGCCGTGGGACTCCACAGTGACAGCCATTATTAGAAGTGGCCGACCTTCCAAAATTCCTCCAAGAGCATAGAAGCTACACATCCAGGAAGTCCCAAAAGAGCCAAGGACAATCTCAAAGGAACTATAGGCCTGTCTTGCTTCAATAAAGGTCACTGTTCATGACTCCACTATCAGAAAGAGACTGGGCAAAAATGGCATCAATGGAAGAGTTTAGAGCTGAAAATCACTGCTAACCCAGCAGAACATTAAGGCTCATCTGAATTTTGCCAAAACACCTTGGTGATCCTCATACCTTTTTGGAGAATGTTCCGTGGACTGATGAGCTGAAAGTGGAACTGTTTCGCAGACAGGGCTTCCGTTACATTTGGTGTAAACCAAACACCGAATGCCACAAAAAGTGTCATACCTATGGTCACCTATCATACCTATGGTCAAGCCTGGTCGTGGTAGTGTAATGGTGTGGGGATACTTTGCTGCTTCAGGACAATGAATTCCACCCTCTACCAGAAAATCCTAAAGGAAAATGTTCGGTCTTTAGTCTGTAAGTTGAAACTCAAGCGCAGCTGAATTATGCGGCAAGACAATGATCCAAAGTGTAGGACTAAATCCTAGTCCTAGAAGTAAGTGAAAGACTGATCTTCAGTTATTGGAAGCATTTAGTTGTGGTTGTTTCTGCTAAAAGTGGAACAACCAAATTTTAAATTAAAATGGGCAATTCATTTTTCACATGGGTGATAGGTGTTGGATAACGTTTTTGCTTCAATAAAAATAAACATTAAAAAAACTGTATTTTGTGTCTACTCAAGTTGCCATTGTTTCATGCTGTATTTTATTTGAAGATCTAAAACTTACTATAGATTAGACCTAGTATGAGATATACACACAAATCAGGATGGGTAAATTCTTTATCACAGTACTATATGTGTGCTTATAGGTGTGGGTGTGAGCAGACATGTGTGGCAATATGTGTCTCTGCATGAGTTTGACAAGTCTGAGTAGAGTGTGTTGACCCTAATGAGGGTTAATTGCATCTGTTTTGTCAGAACTCTTCTCTTGATTAGCAGTGAAGTACACTCTTCATTGCAATATGTTGAGAGCACCCAGTTTATCACAGATCCCTCATCATCACGCTGTCTGGTGTAGTCCATTAACTAGGAGCAGGAGCGATAGTGAAAGAAGGAGAGCAAATTTGAGACAAATTGTCAGTAAGAAATTAGGTTAATTCTAAAGTAAGGGAACTGGATGTACAGTCATGGCCAAAAGTTTTCGAACACTAAACTTTATATTATATATGTAAAGTGATCGCAAACTTTTGGCCATGACTGTAAGTAAGACGATTGAGTAAGTAAGTGAACCGCTTTCTTAAATACAGAAATAAAAGCTTGTTCCCAATTTGGAAATTGTTGCCAATTAGCAAACCTGTCGATAGATTTGGCCTGGTTTTGAACTTTGCCTCAATGGACCAAATACCTCCCTGTTAATAAACAACTTAAATGAGCAATAATAAACTTGTACTCAACTTGTGCTGCTTCTGTTGCTGTAGAATCTCGTATTAACTTCTCTCTAACAGCTGATGGTACTCCTAGACCCTGACCCATTTGTACTGTATACTGTATGTTTTTGACTACAAAGAATTTCTGTAAGTGACTCGAGATAAAGGCATCTGCCAAATGCTGGAAATGTAAATGTAAATGAGACAGTAGCAACTTGACACATTTCACAGCCTCCAGAGTGAGAGGTTCGGATGTGAGATATACATACGTGAATGGGTGCACAGGGAGACATGCATACAAAATAAGTACATCCCATGGAAATCATAGCATATTTTTTTCATATTTGGGCAAGCAAACTTTGATCACCTTTGAAACAGTGTCTGTTAATAAAGGTGATCAACTCTATCAAATGACTCTGTGGAATTCTGTAGTAATTTTTACTGTTTAAATTAACAAAAAACAGATCAGTCTCATGGAAAACGTAAGTAAACCTCTACATTTATCATACCTTTAAATCCAGAAAATTAGTATCAGGTGTTCAAGATTGAGTACCAGTGATTAGAACTTGCTTTGGGAGTGCAGGTGGAACCGGTCTTATTTATACCCCTCTCATATCTAGTGTCTGGGGTTCCTCTTGCTATTGAGGTGTGTGGTGTCATCATACCAAGATCTAAAGACTTCTGTAAGGCCTTTAGAAAAAAAGTGCTGGATTTTAAAAAGATCTTCAAATTATTTTAAATCCATCATTCCACTGTAAGGAAAATCTTCTGCAAATGGTGCAAATTTCAACTGACTGACAATTTGTCCAGGACTGGCCATCCCACCAAATTCAGCCCAAGAGCAGATCGTCTAATGCAAAAAGAACCCCAAGAACCCCAAAAGTTAATCACAGGATCTGCTAGTAAGTCTTGCAACTATTGGTGTCAAAGTGCATGCTCCTACAATCAGAAAGAGATAGGAAACTTGACCAGCATGTGAGGCATGCCAAGAATTCTTCACAAGACTACAGTTTGCCAATGATCATATAGGCAACAACCGGGCCTTTTGGAATAATGTGCTTTGGACAGACAAATCAAAGATAGAGTTGTTTGACCACAGTAGCAGGAGACATGTTTTAAGCAGACCAAAGACAGCTTTTCAGGAGAAGCACCTCATACCAACTGTGGAGCACGGTGGTGAAAATGTTATGGTTGGGGTTGCTTCGCTGTCTCAGGGACTGGACAGCTTGCATTCATTGATTCAACTATAAATTCTGAATCATATCAAAGACTGCTTGTAAGTAAGTAAAGAATTTTTTTTATGAAGCACATTTAACACAGCAAAGCTGTCCAAAGTGCTGAACAGAGTAAAGAAAAGTAAAATAGAAAACAGAATAAAACCAAATAAAGATAGAAAATAGTAGTAAAAAAAATTGATTAAAACACCTGGGAGAAGAGATATGCTTTCAGCTTCTTTTTAAAAACGGTAATTGAGGGTGCAAGGAGAATGTCCAGTGGAAATCGATTCCATAAACGAGGGGCAGTGACTGAAAAAGCTCTATCCCCCTTAGCTTTTAAACAGGATCGAGGGACATACAGAAGAAACCTTTCAGAAGATCTTAATAATGTGCTAGCTGACTGCAGTGTATTTGTGCCCTGTGATGGATTGGAACCCTGTCCAGGGTGTACCCCGCCCTGTACCCCATGCTCCCTGGGATAGGCTCCAGGTTCCCCGTGACCCTGAAGAAAAGTATAACCGGTATAGAAGATGGATGGATGGATGGATGGATGGATGACTGTAGTGTAAGAAGATCTTTGAGATAAGAAGGAGGTTGATCGATAAGAGTTTTAAAGACAAACAACAGAATCCTAAAATGGACCAGGAGCCAATGGAGCGATGCTACAATTGGAGTGACATGATCAAATTACTTTGCCCTGGTCAACAGCCTAGCAGCTGAATTCTGAACCATCTGGAGACAAGCAAGAGATGACTGAGGAAGACTCAAATACAATGAATTACAATAATCTAAACGCAATGTGATAATATATAACCTTCTCCAAGATTTGGAGAATCTCCAGATCTTGGAAAGACAAAAATGTTTTAAGTTTAGAAATGCTTGAAGATAATATGAGGCTATCTGTTGAAGTTGAACTGAAAGTGGACCTTTCAACAGGATAATGATCCTAAGCACACCAAGTCAAATCCACCAAGGAATAGCTAAAAAAAATAAAATAAAAGAAATAGAAGGTAATTGATTGATCTACACAAAACCTGGATTTGAATACCATTAAAATGTTGTGGGGGGAGGGCGGGTTGAAACGGGCAGTACATGCAAGAAAACTCTCAAACATCTTGCATCTGAAAATATTGCATGGAAGAGTGGTCAATAATCCCATCAATCCTGGAGGACAATTATGAAAAACTACTACAAGACATTATTTCTGCTAAAGGGGGCAATGCTAGCTTCTGAGGCCAAGGGTGTACTTACTTTTCCACAGAAGAATAGTAAGTAAGTAAGTAAGTAAAATTTATTTATAAAGCACATTTCATACAGCAAAGCTGACCAAAGTGCTGAACAGAGTAAAAGAATAAAATAAACAGACTAAAAAGAAAATAGATAAAAAAAATAAAAACAGACAGCATACAACATTGACTTTCAAAATTTGATCCAAATGCCTGACAAAACAGATATGTTTTAAGTCTCTTTTTAAAAATGCTAATGGATGGTGCAAGACGGATGTCCAGCGGCAATTGATTCCAAAGGCGGGGTGCTGCAACAGAAAATGCTCTATCCCCTTTAGTTTTTAACCGCGAACGAGGGACATGTAAAAGAAACCTATCAGTAGATCGTAGATTTCTGTTAGCTGAATGTGGCATGAGAAGATCCTTTAAATATAAAGGAGCTTGATTATTAAGATTTTTAAAAACAAACAACAAAATCTTAAACTGGATTCTAAAACGGACTGGGAGCCAATGAAGCGATGCTAAAATAGGGGTGATATGATCATACTTCTTT
>JAFFST010054069.1:31852-52378 GCA_022414735.1 Noturus placidus
AGTTAACCCACACAGTGTTGAACTAATGATGGAAGTGTTTAGTTAACCCACACAGTGTTGAACTAATGATAGCAGTGTTTAGGTAACCCACACAGTGTTGAACTAATGATGACAGTGTTTAGTTAACCCACACAGTGTTGAACTAATGATAGCAGTGTTTAGTTAACCCACACAGTGTTGAACTAATGATGACAGTGTTTAGTTAACCCACACAGTTTTGAACTAATGATGACAGTGTTTAGTTAACCCACACAGTGTTGAACTAATGATGACAGTGTTTAGTTAACCCACACAGTGTTGAACTAATGATAGCAGTGTTTAGGTAACCCACACAGTGTTGAACTAATGATAGCAGTGTTTAGTTAACCCACACAGTGTTGAACTATTGACGACAGTGTTTAGTTAACCCACACAGTGTTGAACTAATGATGACAGTGTTTAGTTAACCCACACAGTGTTGAACTAATGATGACAGTGTTTAGTTAACCCACACAGTGTTGAACTAATGATAGCAGTGTTTAGTTAACCCACACAGTGTTGAACTAATGATAGCAGTGTTTAATTAATCAGTACAGTGTTGAACTAATAATGACTAATTACACCCACACATTGTTGACCCAGTAGTGAAACAGTAATTTAATAATTTAGAAGTGATAAACTAACAACCCTGGTGTTTAATGAATACATTGATTATTCAAAATGAATGGTGTTTAATTATCTTGTTCAGGTTTGAACTAACATGAACAGTGATTGATTAACTCATAAACTTTTTACCTTCCGATAGTAGTGTCACCCCATAAAACACACACACTCACACACACACACACACACACACACACACACACACACACACACACACACACACACACACGCACAGCTCTCAATCAGTCTGACACTGTCCTTTCTGTGTGTGACTGAATTGTAATGCTCACTGCAGTGTCCCATTCAGCACATTCCTCATTTCCTTCATCTTTCCTATTCGCTTTTTACTGTTCTCTTGCACCTTTCTCTTTTCCTCTATCTATTTCTCTTTCATCCTTTATCTTCCTGCTTCCCACTCTCTCATCCTCCTTTTTCTCTCTCACTTTCTCACTACCTTTCCCTCTTTCTCTCCCTCCCTTTATCTCTCTCTATCCCACCATCACCCCTGTCTCTCTTGTTTGCTGATGCCAGTTTCTCTCTGTCTGTTAATGTGCTGTCATTCACATAAATGACCTTGATAACTGTAATCACCCCAGTCTGTGTGTGTGTGTGTGTATATTTGTGTGTGTGTGTGTGTGTGTGTGTGTGTGTGTGTGTGTGTGTGTGTGTGCATGCATATGCATTTACAGCTTTTGCAAATCCCAGTGTGTGTGCAGGTATGTGTCTCTATGTCCATTATATTCTGCTGTGTGTGTGTGTGTGTGTGTGTGTTTGTGTGTGTGTATGTGCACGCGTACACTGACGTCAGTGGGGTGCGCAGTGCGGACACTGAAGGTAAAATGAACAGCCTCACTAGGCAATTACACCCAAGTACCCAGACCACTAGACAAATTTCTCTCTTTAGAACAATCTCTCTCTCTCTCTCTCTCTCTCTCTCTCTCTCTCTCTCTCTTTCTCTAGCACTTCCTTCCATCACTCTCTCCATCTCCGCCCTCTTGCATTTCTATACAAACTTTTCATATGCCTTTCTTTCACTTTATTTCAGTCTTTCCTCCTCTTTCACTTTATTTCTGTCTTTCTTTCTCACTTTTCCTCTCTCTCTCTCTCTTTTTCTCTCTCTCATTCTTTCTTCCTCTTATTATGTTTTCCCAATTCTCTTCTTCTCCAGAGTGGCCTCTCTCCTTATGCTGTGTGGCATTTAATACAATTTATGTAACTAATTTTGCACCATTCTTCAGGGCTGCGGAGAGGCTTAAGCGAGTGTCTCAACCATCTCCTGTTTAAATGAAGACTTTAAATAAATCTTTATAATATATAGAAACAAAGTCAGCAACCGGTAACATATTTGCGTTAATCTGTGCAGAGCTTAATGAAACAGATATTTGGAAATAGCTTGTCCAAACAGCTGCTCTAGAGACAGAGTGGAAATTTCATGATGTACAGGTACATCTTATAGTACAGCAGTGTGCAGTTATAATGTCTGTCTCTAGAGGGTGCTATTACTCCTGCCTGGGCTTCACACTCGGGTGTAGTGTAACTTCTGTACAGCTGACAGCATATGAACTAGACATGACTGTCTCCTTTAGCTAGACTTAAAATTGTTTTAGAAATCTATCAGTCTGTGTATAAAGCAGGTGGAATGAATCCAGTGTAGTTATTAACAGTCGTTTCTTTGTCTGAAATGTTTGTCACACACTTCTCATGCTGCATCCTACTGAGTAAGCTCATCAGAATCAGCCTTCTGTAGTACATGACAGCCTTAAAGCTGTCTGGAAACTTTGCAATGTCTGAAACGTTTCCTGTTTCCTTATTGGAAATGTCAGCTCCTGAGAAAGGTGCGCTGAGACATAAGGATTGACCCTGGAGAGAAACAGAAAAGAGGATTCAGGACAAGTCTGCAAGACCAGAGACACCATATTGATCTGTCATCAAGTGTTCATAATTATCCTCTGGGTCAAAGGGATGGCCTTCTTCTAATGCTAGCTGATAATGCTTGTCTTTTATTCATTTCTTTTTTTTTCATGCTTGTCTTTTAGCAAATGTACACAGGGCAGTGCAGTTCACGCTCTCCTCTAAGTGTGTTCAGCTTTCCTGTGACAGATTAGGAAGAATGTTGTGGCTAGTCTTCCTAAAAGAAAAACAAACGCTTTAGCAAAGTGAACAAATGGCTCTCTAGAGATTTAAAGTACCCAAATTCTCAGCTTTTGCTGCTTGTATCTTGTATAGCTAGATCCAATGGATACAAAGTCTTCTTAGTTGCTTCTTTGACCAATGTCCTCCTTACCAACTCATTGAATTTTGATGGACAGCCTCCTCTAGCTTAGACTAGAACCAGTGTACTGTATTCTAACATGAGACCCACGTCATAGATTAAAAACTAGTCAAAGTGTCATTTTTAACCATTTTTGGTGAACATTCTACTTTTACCTTGTTCCCCCGTGACCCTGAAAAGGAGTAAGCGGTTGAAGATGGATGGATGGATTCTACTTTTACCTTGAAATCACAACAATGCATCAGTTACTTATGCAAAACCTGTATATAGTGATAGTGCTATGTACTATTTGAAATCCTCTTAAAGCTCTGTTAAATTAGCCTAAAATTAGCATACCCAAGTAAAATTAAAGCTGTTCTTGAATCATTTGGACTACATGTATGATTTTGGTCTCTTTTGAAAGGTGACACTCTTAAATGTTTTCCCCCAGTCAGAATCACTGTAAGTGCTACTGCTAGTGAGTAATAGAAGTTCGAACACACTGAAATAGAAGGCTTTTTTTTTTCTATGCCTGAGCTTTTTTGTAGTTGTTGCTGCACACAGATGCCTGCTGAAGACTACAGCTGGGCGCTATCAGCTGGACAACACAATTGGGCTGCAATAAGAACCCTGTCGTTAGTCCAAGATCACAATTTATAATGATACCAAATAAAATTTATATTTTACCCATGTTTTTCTAAGGATATGTCCAAAATCACCTTTTGGAGACTCCAAATATTGAACACTTTAATATTTCTCAAATTAAAACCCCATTCAATAAATAGCAGTTGTTTTAGACTGCGTGTTTGTCATGAATGGAAGGCAAAGCAGATGCAAGTGCAGATAATTTATTAAGTAAAGTTCAAACAAAATTTACATTTCAGGAATTCGGCCTTATCCAGAATGACTTACATTCTATTTCGTTTATACATCTGAACAGTTGAGGGTTAAGGGCCTTGCTCAAAGGCCCAACAGTAGCTGCTTGGCTGTGTTGAGGTTTGAACTCATGACCCTCCGATCAGTAGTCCAACGTCTTAAAACCTGAGATACCACTACCACTGTGATGGAATCTATAAACATGAACTGTGGATACAAAGCAGAGAACGTACAATGAGACACCAAAAACTGGAACTCAAATAGTGCTGCTAACAAGGCATAATAAGAAACAGGTGAGAGTGATTGGTGAGACATGTGACATGCAGGGTCTGATGGGTAGTGTAGATCTGAGCCCCTTTAGCGCTACCATGACAGAACCTACCCACTTAATGAGTGGCTCGTGAAGTGTGAAACGCAGTCAAGAGGGGATCTGAGATGTCTCTTAGCTGATAAGGGCCCTTAGGCCAACAGGGTTCTTGGGAGTGATACCATTAGCATAACTGGCAGGAGACACAATGTCCTCTACAAGGCTGTGAGGTGGAGAAATCTCTTCCACATAACTAAGGGGTTGTGCGATGTCCAAGGTGGAGCACGAGAGCAGAGTGATGGCCACCATGAAGCCAGCAGGGGGTGCAAAGTCCAAGGTAGAGCCACAGGGAGAGTGACATCCTCCAAAAGGCCAAAGGGGGGAGCAACAACCACTTCAAAGCAAGAGGGGGAGCGACGTATATTGCAAAGCAGGGGGAGGGGCGATGTCATCGGGCAAGCAAAGAGACAGAGCAATGTCCATCCTCTGAGGAGCAGGAACGTGGAGTGACATCCAGAGCCAGATGGTGTAGTGTCATCTGAGACGGAGCAGGAAAATGGAGTGGTGCCCATGGCGAGGCTGTGAGCTGTAAAGACATCCTCTGTGGGGCAGTGGGGTAGGGCCACATCCTCAGCTGAGCAACGGGATGGCATGGCATCCTCAGTGGGGCAGGAAGGGTGTGTAGGTGATGGTTCTAGCCTGGTCGGGCGGCCTCTCCTAGAAAACTTTCCTCAGGGTGCGCATGGCTTTGGGCCGTACCTGTGGGGCCTTGATCCAAGCGCCCCTCCCCTGTTGCTATCACATCACACATCAGGCAGTTCCTCTCCAGGAACAAGTCTGCTACATCCTTTTGTTGGTCAAGCTTTCTTTCACACATGGGGGATGAAGTCAGATGCAGAAGTGCAGATCCTAAATATAATATAAATATAAATATAATATAAATATATAATACAGAACCTAAATATAATTAATTTTCCTTTGTGTGTGTGTGTGTGTGTCCCAAGGCCAGCCGTTTGAGTTCTGACTCACAGGGAACACACTTCTAGTTAATGTTAGAGCTGCCGATCTTTTCACCTACCTCACATAAGTAGACAGCTAACCTGAAAGAGAGCAAGGGACAGTTAGGACCAGGAGATTACCAACCTGTAGAATAAAGAAACTAAATGTTGAATTAACCACTACAGTGCTGTAACCACAGTCGGTTCTCATTGATGAGGACAAGCAAACATCAACACAATCAAGACCTTGACCTCTTTGTCATGTTCCTCAAACCATTCATGAAGAATGTTTGCAGTGCAGGACAGGGCTTATTATCCTGCTAAAAAAGGCCACTACCATAGTGATTACCATCGCCATTAAGGGGTGTACTTGGTTTACAACAATGTTTAGGTAGGTGGTATGTGTTAAAGTACTATACACATGAATGCCAGGAGCTAATGCTTCCCAGCAAAACATTACACAGGGAGTTTCAACTTAGGAATGGAAGACCCAATATTTTCATTTAGGCTTTTCGGATAGAGAGCAGAATTCATATTTCTCTCAATTATTCCAGGTTGCCGAGGCCCTGAGGCAGCAACACATCCTCACACTACCACACTTCCACCACCATGCTTGATCATAGGTATGATGTTCTTTAAGTGGAATTGTGTGTTTGGTTTACGCCAGATGTAACATGATGTCTGTCTTACAACAGTTCCACTTTTGACTCATCAGTCCACAGAACATTCTCCAAAAAAGGTTTGAGGATCATCAAGGTGTGCTTTGGAAAAATTCAGATGAGCCTTAATGTTCTTCTGGGTTAGCAGTGGTTTTCACCTCACCACTCTTCCATTTGTGCCCAGTGTCTTTCTGATAGTGGAGTCATGAATAGTGACCTTTATTGATGCAAAAGACGCCTGTAGATCCTTTTATGTTATCCTTGACTCTTTTGTGACTTCCTGGATGAGTAGTCGCTGTGCTCTTGGAGAAATTATGGAAGGTCGGCCACTTCTGGAAAGGTTCACTACTGTGTCGAGTTTTTTTTTTTTTTTTTCCATTTGGAGATAACGGCTCTCACTGTTGTTCTTTGGCCTTTGAAATCGCTTTGTAACTCTTCCCAGACTGATGTATGTCAGTCACATTCGTCGTCATCATTTCTGGAATTTCTTTCACCTTTGACATAGTGTGTTACTGAGTAAGACCCTTCATGCTGTTGAAAAAGTTCTATTTAAGTGTTGATTTGATTGAACAAGGTATGCAGTAATCAGGCCTAGTTGTGTCTAGTCCAGCTGAACCCCATTATGAATGCTGTTTCATAGATTTGGGGAATTAGTAACTATGGGGGCAAATATATTTTCACATTGGACCAGTTGGTACTGGATAACTGGTTGGAGAAGGAAGTACGTCAACCTACAGAATCAAATTACAGCTTAGAAGCCATTTCACAGGACTTTAATTCCAGAATTGTTGAAATAAACACCTTCATTACCTATCGAAGTGTTAACTAACACCCAGAGTGCTGTATTAACCCTACAGTGTTCGGTCTGCCAGAAAATACACACCCACACACTTTCTCCCACTTGCATGTTCTCCAAAAGCAATTTCACCTTCACCAAAGGGAGGTAATCAGGTCCACTTCACAGACTGTTTACTTCCAATCAGCTTCCTGCAAGCAACAGGCATTGCAATGCCCAGAAGAACACTATGATAACGTCAAAAGCTATGTGGGAGACCAAGTGGTTTTCATGAATAGGGATTGTCCTCACTGAAAAAAATAAATAAATAACACTACAGAGGACCTTTACTCAAAATGGTGGTGTGCTATATGGTGCCATGCAGCGTGCACAGTGATTATTCATTTCCCAGTGCATTTTCTCTTTAAGGTTTCCTGTATTATTGTCTAACATGACCTAGTGTAATTACAAATCTATTCCACAAAGTTGTTCATGGGAAATCTGTTGCTTGATAATAATATAATTTTCTTCCTATGAATGGCTTATTATTTACGCATTACCTCCAAACAACACACTAGGTATATGCTTATATAGAGTACATGTGTACATATGACACAGCCAATGATGTTCCATAGCTTCAGTTCAAATACGAAAAAACAAGGTAAACATAAACTTCCTATAAATGTTTTCTCAATTTCCCTTTTCATGATAATGTTTGTACATATCTCACAAACCATCCCAGCTGCATCAAATGCAATCATGCCACATCTTTAGGCATGAAAGCAGTCCAACTACACTGTGACAGATGAGAGCCAGCAACCAATCAGGAGAGAGAGAGAGAGAGAGAGAGAGAGAGAGAGAGAGAGAGAAAGAGAGAGAGAGAGAGAGAGAGAGAAAGCAATCTTCCTGCTCTCCATCAGTGAAAGTGGGAGCAAACCAGAGCAAACCAGTTTATTTTTTAATGTAAAAGTCATAAATATGATCATTATCATAAGAGATAGATGGATTTTCCTTGGCCTTCCTTGCTATTTATTTGTTAAATAACAAATGTATTTATTTGTTATTTTGTATTTAATTAGTGGTTAGCATGTTCGCCTCACACCTCCAGTGTCCGGGGTTCGAGTCCCGCCAGGGCCATGTGTGTGTGGAGTTTGCATGTTCTCCCCGTGCGTCGGGGGTTTCCTCCGGGTACTTCGGTTTCCTCCCCCAGTCCAAAGACATGCATGGTAGGCTGATTGGCGTGTCTAAAGTGTCCGTAGTGTATGAATGGGTGTGTGTGTGTGTGTGAGTGTGTGATTGTGCCCTGTGATGGACTGGCACCCTGTCCAGTGTGTACCCCGCCTTGTGCCCAATGCTTCCTGGGATAGACTCCAGGTTCCCCATGATGTGAAAAAGGAGTAAGTGGTTGAGGATGGATGATAGGTTTATTACCATTGCTGAATCATTACCCAACTCTGAGGTTGTTTAACTACAGAACTCATAATATCTAGCTAGTGAGAAGTGTTTGTATGTTCATCTGTATTTTTTTCATTTCTACCTCAGACATATCAGGTGAGAGTGTGTCATTCTGCTTGCTTCAGTGTGTGTATTTATTGCTTGGTGTTTTAGCTAGCATGCTAGCATTATCCAGCTGTTGTCTAAAGTTAAAGAGAAAGAAGCGCAACCAACATTATGAAATATTCTTCTTCTTCTTCTTCTTCTTCTTCTTCTTCTTCTTCTTCTTCTTCTTCTTCTGAGTATGTTTCATTCATTCATTCATTTTCAGTAACTGCTTTGTCCTAAGAGTTGTGGTGGATCTGGAGCCAATCCTTGGACCACTAGATGCAATGTAGGAATACAGCAGTTCAGCTGTTTCATTCAGACGATGTAAATATATATATATATATTTTTTTAAATGCACAGATAATTCTGGAACCAGAAATTCAAGCTCTAAAACTGTATAGGACATTACAAGTTTGTATTATTTTAGGCCTGAATACAGCCTATGTAAAAGGAATAAGTTTGTTCTAACCAGTTTAGTAACATAATGTTGTGATGGGAATGCAAGGACGGTAAAATATTTGTTCTTCTTGTAATGAACTTATTTTTTTCACTCACTTTCTGAGCCTTGCGAGGATATGAAAAAAGACAGCGGTTTTAGATTAAAGAGAGGGACAAGTTTGTTACAGATTTTTCTACAACTCCTTTATCTGAAATCAATCCAAATTGCTTTCCAAGTAGTTACATGATTATAGATAACAAATGTAATTTTAATACAATAGAAATATCATAGTTAGACAAATCTGAATTTCAGAGAACATTGCCTTCTGTAGTTTTGCCAAACAAAGAACTCTGACAGTAATAATAGTCCCCTTTGAATCGACCTTATAGTAATGTGATAACTAAACCATAATGGACAGGGCTGTGTGATGTGTTGTTTTTGTTGCTATGATATGGCAATTTCTGCTGCCTGTAGTAATTTACAGAGATATTTTTGACGCCATTTGAATTGTCCAGTGAAAACCATTACAAATCACATTACTGAATC
This sequence comes from Noturus placidus, assembly GCA_022414735.1. NCBI lineage: Eukaryota > Metazoa > Chordata > Actinopteri > Siluriformes > Ictaluridae > Noturus > Noturus placidus. The sequence continues at coordinate 40,888 of JAFFST010054069.1, forward strand.
CAATACTAATTTGTATATTAACTCAATGTTCCATGAGCCTCATGCTGTGGGAAGCAAGCACCCTCGCACGTGACTAGTACCTGAAATCTTTGTAAAATCACGCCTATTTATAAGCCTGCCGTAGTCAGGTGACATGGCATTCCGTGCTTCGGGTGACTATAAAACGGCGCCTGTGAACTACGTTATCAGCTTTCTTTGTCTTCAACGCAAGCACTTTGTCTGTTTGAACATTCCTAAAATTCTTCACTTCTGTCTATTTTCTAAAGAATATATATATATATATATATATATATATATATATATATATATATATATATATATATATAATTTTTTTCTTTTCTCTTCTGTTGATATCCTGTGCAAACAGAATGGGCTTTAGAAAGTTCAGAAAGTGTGTTACTCTTTGCTCTCATGCTATTACAGAGGGGAAGCGACACAGGGATCCTGGGAGTCCCATATGGATCTGGATCCGACTCTGTGCTTCCAGGTTTTTGAATTGACTTCTCCCTCCGGTTTGGACCGTCATCCCAGCCTCTCTTACTAAGACAGAGGAGCCAGTGAGAAGGAGAGCGCTCCCTCACACAGCAGATAACTCCCCTTGAAGTGCACCATGAAGTGTAACCCTTCTGGGGAAAGCCTTGTTTATAATCCCATGACGAAGAATTATTCTGCCATCTTGGGGGATAGACAGTACGACTAGTTTGCTAGGCCGTCTTTGCCATCCAGGCCATTTGATTGGTGAAGACTATCTGACAGCATGTCTTGCTTGTGGGTCTTGGCGTACATTGGCAGTGTTGCACGCATACCAGGCAGACCTGCTGAATTAAGAGGGAGGCACAGAAGGTCAGTATTTTTAAATCAGGCTTACTAGCAGGCTATGACTGCAATTGCCTGGTCCCCCTGGCTTTCTGCAGGGGGAGGCAGGCCGCCACAGTCACAGCCTGCTAGTGGGTCTGATTTAAAAATGATAATCAGTGCCGAAAAGGCAAAAATAAGTGGTCCTGAGGGGCAGTGGAGGGAGGTATCAGGGGACGAGAGGTTATTAGGACAGTTAGCCCTCAGTATTACTGTAGTAGTCAATGTCGTCCCAATTTTTCAGATTTATTTATTTTTTTTTCTGGTCAGAGAGCTGTCACAGGGAAAATATGATGCTTTCCCTCCAACAAAATGTGGAAATTTAAAGACCATCTGGCATCGTGGAAACTGCTGCCAAATGAGTCTCTATGGGTTCTGTCCTCCATAGAAAAGAGTTCCGGGTCCAGCTTGACCCCACCATTTCTGAGGTGTCCTCACCACAGTTGTCAGCACAATGCAAAGCCCGATGTTATCTCTCTTTGAAAAAGGGGCCATAGAACATGTACCTCTTTCTCTGAGGGAGGGAGGTTTTACAGATTTCATTTCCTGGTCCACACAAATTAAGTGGTATGCAGTCAATTTTAGTAATCTGAACCATACTCTTTGGACATACAGGTTCTGGATTTTGATGCTCAAACTTATCATTCCACAGACTCAGTTTGAGGATTTGTTTGTGACGACAGCTCTACAAAAGTTCCTGAGGGTCACATTTGGAGTCAATGCATGTCAATATCGGTTCTTCCTTTCACCAGCTTTATCCACTCGCACCTTCATGAAGTGCATGGATGCTACGCTGGCTCCTTTCCGACTCCATGGCATCCATGTGCTAAACTACATGGATGCACTTCTTGCCTAGAAGTGTGGGCCGTAATAATAGCACTGATATTTTTCTACTCAGAAGAGAGGTCACCATGTGACAACACAGAGGCGGTCTCATATCAATCACCAGGGAGGATTTTGTTCCCGTCTCCTGTTCAGGCAGGCTCAACTAATTCTTATCTGGCGGAGGGGAGGTTTTGTCAGTGAGTGCAAGGTACACACATGGCTGAGGTCATGTCTGTACACCTTTCCCCAATTTCTTTGCTCCCACAGGCTCTAACAAGAGTTTGCCAAGGTCGGTCTATGTCTGCTGCTAGTAGTACCGAATTGTCCAGGTCTAGATTTGGTTATCAGAGATAAAATCTCTTCTGGATCGCACTTCCATGGACATTCCTGTTCACCGGGATGTATTGTCTCAAGCCAAAAGGTTGATTTATCACCCTCGGCCAAACCTATGGAAACTATGGCCCCTGAGAGGCACAGCATGAAGCTCAAGCAATGACTTGTTCCCTTCTCAAAGAACAGGGTTACATGCATAACCCATCTACAAAGTTTCTTATCATTATTATATCTCTGCTCCATGATGAACAACACATACAACATCTGTTGTCAAGGTGACAACAGAGAAAAGGCAAGCTCACCATGGTTTCCCATTAAATCTAAACATGACTTTATTAGTTCAACTCTGAAAGGAAACCATTTTATTATTGGTTATTCCCTGCCACATTCCTAATTTGTTTTGTTGGTTTACAGGAAGGTATGTGGTGAAAATCCATTAATTTCATGCATATTATTTTTTTATATATAATTAAGAAGTGCTGTGTGGTTGACTTTTGTTCAGTTTGATATGAATTAAGGAAAATGAAAGGGTACAACTGCTAAACTACCCTATGGAACTGAGCAATTAAAATTGATAAGTGACATGCCTAAGCATTTTGGTTGGATGCTGGGCAGCAGCAGTAGTAGTATTAATGTATTCAAAATTTATTGACAATCCAGGCTAACCAATCTTGGCCTATTAACAATGTTAATAGGCATAAGAAATAAAATATCTTTATCGCAGTTCCACTGAAAATGACAAAAAACAGTATGCTAGCAATACGGTCAAATGACATCTTAATAAGTCTCACCATGAATGCTAGTAGCTTTCAAACAGAAATGGAAAAAAAAAATACATGATCGGTGATGATTGGTTCCCAAGTTTCCTACATTAGCAGCTGGTTCATGTGTTCATTTGATGTCTGGGGTGGTTCAATATGGAGGAATTGTAATGATGTCTTTGTTGTCCTTTTATGAAGATCATTGTTGATCAATTACTGCACAACCCAGCTACACCTCTGTCCTACCACCAAGCACAACCTTAACCAATGCAAAGTCACTCCAATGGAGACAGATTACAACTGGGCAGTTGAGGGTTTGATTTGGGAAATGAGCCATGTCCTTGTTATTAGTATCCCAGAAGAGCTACCACTGGCTACATAATACATGATGAACATATTTCATGTCATTTTCAGAACTATAAATTGTACAAAATGTCACCATGTGAAGGATTTTTCCAGGACTCCACATCTATAAGGATAAAGTACATATCTATTCTATTCTGAAAGTGCAGTAAGCCCAGATCAAGCTTTCAGTAATGATGTAAGGGAAAGAATGTTAATCTTATGCAGATATCAATTTATTAGCATTAAGATTAGCATACATGCATTAGTTAGCATATCTGAAGTGCCCTTAGCGGACCCACATACTGTGTCTAACTCTCACAGGGGCTGTTGGTATGCAATGTTGTGGTTTTCTGAATGGTGCTATATGTCAGAGCTCCATCACATTCATTACATTGTAATTAGCATATTAGCCATTGTACAGCATAATTTATCAAAAGTGGAGAGATCATTAATGTAGGGTGGTGTATTATGGTTAAGTTTGCCCACATAGAGCACATTTAAGTTAGGAAACTCTCTCCCTCTCTCTCTCTCTCTCTCTCTCTCTCTCTCTCTCTCTCTCTCTCTCTGTATATATATATATATAGTGCCTTGTGAAAGTATTCGGCCCCCTTGAACTGCTCGACCTTTTGCTACATTTCAGGCCTCAAACATAAAGATATAAAACTGTAATTTTTTGTGAAGAATCAACAACAGGTGTGAGACAATCATGAAGTGGAATGAAATTTATTGGATATTTCAAACTTTTTCAACAAATAAAAAACTGAAAAATTGCACATGTGTAATTTCATGTGCACATGTGTTAAACTGGAGCAGATTTGGGCTAAGTAAAAAACAACAGATGACATATTTGGCTAAAATGCTGACTTGCATCAGTTGCCCTGGGCAACAAGAACGAATTCAGCTCAAGGGCATGGACAACACTGGTTCCTGAATTACTGGTGCATGTTTACAGTCATAGATCAATTTCTATACTGCAGTTCAGTGAGTTTGTGCACGGATTGACACACTGTCATCACCATGCACCTCTTCAGACAATCATCCTCGTGTATGAGTAAGCTCATCATGCCTGCACTCTTTAGTCCTTCTGTCTCCTTTCCTTATATGGTCAGTGTTTCCTTTTCCCCTGTTGCTACTAGTTTTCTGGCTGCCTGGATTTCAATCTCTGCTATAAACATTTTGGAAATTCCACTATAAATACATTTTGACATTACACTTACATTTCCCTCCTTTACCAAATTGCTTGTTATGTTATTGTAATTACTTTTTGATTTGTATTATTTATTTATTTATTTTTTTCAAAATTGTTTAGTTCTATGTTTATATTTGATAACAGTTGTGATGGATCCGGATGCTATTCCAGATACACTGGGTGTGTGGTGGGACTAAACCCTGGATGAGACACCATCTCAAGGCAACAAACCCATACACATTCACACATACTCATTCATCAAGGGGTGGTGAAAGGGGAGGTGAAAGGAAACCAGAGAACCTAGAGGAAACCCATGCACACATTTAAGTGAAATTATAGAAAATGTTCCTCAGGAGTTCTTTAGATAGTTGAGGAGTCACACTTTTTAAAGAGGATGTGGACTACAAATATATTTTTAGTGAACAAAAAAGTGCTTCTCAATGGTTCTTCAAATATTTTAAGGGTTCTTACCATCCTAAAGGTAATTTTAAAGGCTGGCCACAGGAATGATCCAAAGATCCCTTGATGAACCCTTTTTATGAGTATATGACATCACATACTACACTAGTCAAGCCATTTTTGGAAAGTTAAGGAGTCTTCTTCCAAGGTTTCTTTTCCAAGGACCTTTTTTTGTGGATATTTAAGGATTCTTAGCTACCTAATAGTGGTCTACCCTACACCCTTCCTGAAAGGGTTAGTGTTCTATATAGAACCTTTAATGGGACTCCAAATCTACAAACCAAATAGCTTTCTAAGGGTTAGGATTTTGAAGAACCATAGAAAGGTAAAAAACTTTGATAGCAGCCAGACCAAGAGTAGTGGAAATGGAAATTTTGGATGTAAACTGAAATAGAAGTACTTTTTATACCGGAAGCTTTTCGTACAATGATTAAATAACTGGACATTTGCGTCAGTACACATTGATTGCATTGTTACATGTCTTTGATAGTATCTACACAGATTGATGCGCTTTGTCTGGATGTGTGAGGCTGTATGCCTGTGCATATTTCCTCTTGATGAACAGAAGGTGCAGATTCAAATTACCAATGATATACAAGTGTTTATTGGATTTGTGTTTGGCGTCATCGGGGACCTCTCATCTCTTGCCACAGGAAATATAGAGGAGGAGGAGGCAGAGGAGAAGGAGGCGGAGGAGGAGGAAGAGAAGAGGAAGAGAATTCTTTGAAGTCACTGCATGACCACTTGAGACTGTATTTCAATATCACTCAGACCAGTGTGTTATATTTCACTGTGCTTGATCATGGTGGTTTGATGATAGTGCTTAGCAGGTGCTCGGTTATTGTCATATCTATTACACACTATGACTTATGAGAAGAAACACACAGCAAGACTGTGAATATAATATAAACAGATCTCTTAGAGAAAATAAAAAACTGAAACATATCAATATTTATGCAGGAAAGGTTATTGCTAGTCAGAGAATCATTAATGCTTAAGTATATTTTCTGGGCTCCCCATTCTGGTTATGACAATTACTTACATGCAGTTAGGGGTCATCCATATGTTACGTCATCAGGTGGTTGAAGGGCACGATTACGTCTGATGACGACGACGGGGGGGGTTCATGGACGTGCTTATGTCATCAATGTATTTGCATCTTCCCCGTGTTTAGTGTCACCACTGTAACGTTCATCATTTACTTATTTACTTACTGAAATATTTGCAAATTCCCAAAATAACAAACAAACAAACAGAAATACTGACATCACACGCACATCCTGTGAAGTATTATAGGTATTATATGCCACAGGATGTGTGTGTGACATCAGTATTTCTGTGGTATTTTAACAAAGTACAAAATATTAGGAGATAATTCCCGACCACACATAGCAGCCCCAGACCTCCTAAAAGTAAAAGTAAAAAAGTAAAAGTGTACATCTAAGATGATGACGTCATCATGGGGGGGGGGTAAAGGGCCTGATGACGTTAGATGACATGGGGGGAGGGGGGTTTAAAATGGCTGAAAATTTGATGACGTAATATATGGACGACCCCTTAACACCTCTGAGGTTGCCAGATTTTTCTTAAATAGGTACGTATGAGACAGGGGTTTTCAATACATCATATATCTAGACCACCACCTTCAAACTAAAAATGTATGTTCAGCTGCTCATAAAATGTTTTCTTTATTTTTTTATATTGTTCTTCAATAAATACTCATGCGCGTAACTCAATGAAGCCATGTGGTACTAAATAAAGGTTGTAAAGTGTGGACAGGATACTAACTGAAATTGTAATGTGTGTGCAGGATATATAACACACTGTATTTTATCACATTTTTATTTGCTATTTAGATTTTTTTTAATAAAAACAATGCCAGTATTTTTGTTAATTCAACATGATCTCCTGTGAAGCAATCAAAATTATTCAACCCTCATTGCAAGTCAACATTTACAGAATTCCTGCTCTTTGCAATTGACAAATTAAACAAAAGCGATTGAATTAGTTGAACACAACAAATGTTTCAAGTGTTTTCCCCAAATTCAACTAAAAATGCAACTTAGAATGATTTCTCCAGTCTCAAAATTATCCAACCCCTTCATGACAAGTATCTTTAATACTTACTAGAGCATCCTTTCACTTTTATGACCTGCTGCAAATGAGATGCAGAGCTTCCGACAGTGTTTCTGAGGAATCTTAGCCCATTCCCCATCAGTAATGGCCTCCAGTTCAGTAATATACTTGGGTTTGCATACTGCAAACATCTTCTTCAAATTCCACCAGAGATTTTCAGGTGATTGTGATGGCCCTGTAGAATCTTCCAGGAATTCTTCACCAAGCCTTGGTGGAATTTGAGGTATGAATGGGATCATTGTCCTGTTGGAGGGTCCAATGATGCCAAGCTTCAGCTTCCTCACGGACGGAGTGATGTTTTCCTCTAGGATTTCCTGATACTTCATGAATCCATTTTGCCTTCCACACACTGCAGATTTCCAGTGCCAGAGGATGCAAAGCAGCCCCAGATCATCACTGAGCCACCACCATGCTTGACTGTGGACAGAGTGTTCTTTCTTCATTCTTCTTCCTCCAGACATACTGCTGATCCATCATCCCGAAAAATTCCATTTTTTTCATCTCTCCACAGAACCGAATCCCCAAAATTATGTGGCTTATTTATATGATTTTAAGAGACTTTTCTTGTGTTTTTGGATTTTTCACAACCTACCTTCTCACAAATCCGGTTGCAGCTGTTGACAGCTTCCTTTTTCTGCCCTGTCCAGATATTTCATATCCTTTCTACCCCTAGCCAGTTCAGGTATTTCATGTGTTCCAGCTCAAGCACACCTGTTGCAACTATGAAGCCCTTGATTAGTTATATCAGGTGTGCTTGAAACAACACCTGTATTGCATATGTGTGCTGTTGTGAGGGATTCTATTCAGGGGGTTGAATAATTTTGAAACTGCAGAAATCATTAGAAGTTGCATTTTCAGCTGAATTTGGGGAAACCACTTGAAGCATTCATTGTGTGGACCTATTTCACTTGCTTTTGTTTGATTTGTTCATTAAATAAACCTGATTTGCAATGGGGGTTGAATCATTTTGATTGCACCTGTATGGTTTGAAGGATAAGCTGACTAAGCACTTGTCTGCTACGCTGACAACTCACTTTAGGATACCTCATAATTTCATCTAAAAAACAAACAAACAAAAACACTCCTCAAGATAAGCGCAATGTCTCCGATTAAGATGCTGTCTGCTCATGATGTTCTCCATGTGAACAGCAAAAGTAAAATACCATTTAAAAAATCATGGACTTTAAATGGAAGATATTATTAATTAATGAATAGTGTAATATTTATGTATTCAATATTGTTGTAAAATAGTGCTGCAAGACTTAATACTGCTCTTCACTCCACACATATTGCACAAGAAAAATGTGCTTTAGCTGATTCTTGGACATGCCCTAATTGAAAAAAAAAAAAAAAAAAAAAAAGAGAGACATCTGACTACTCTTGGATGTAAAATGTATTTTAATTTAGAGCCGAGGGGACGGGGCAGGGTGCTGTCTTCTTTTTTTAATGTTGAATTTTCTAATGAAAGTCTGTGAGCCAGAGGGAATTAATTATTTGTACAACGTGTGGTAGCACGTTGTACTGATGGTTCAGTGTTAGTCCTCCGCCCCAACATTCTGCACTGGTTGTAAAATACCTGATTCTGCTCATTCACAGCTAATTACATTGTCAGAGGAGAGAAATATGAATAATTGGCTATCACTAAAACTGGCTTGGACAGTTTGGACATCAGGCAGGGTCATCATGGTGTATATTAACAGTTAGCACAGTAGCACCCATGGTAGGAAAAATGCACTATTGTAGTATAGTTAAAATAAAATAAAATAAAAAAGGGGTCTAAGTAGTATTTTTTAAATAATAATTCACATGAGTAGATTTATTATGATTCATTATGACTATGAAAAATGCTATTTAAAGCTATCTAAAGGCTTGTGTGTGTAAAAAAAAAAAAACATGCTATATAGATTTCACAATCAAAAAAACAGTACACAATGATTTACTAAAGATCTATAGTCACCTATTTTTACATTTACATCACCTATTTGAATAATTTTAATATCTGCCCTTTGGTGGTTCATTTGTGCATGCTATCATCATTCATCATGTAGCTTTAAGGCTGAATAAATCACACTGACTGCACACATTCATCTATTTTGTTTATAGACACTGCTCCTTTTAGGTTGAAATCAATTACAGTAAAGCTGCACAAAATATAACACCTGTTCAACTGCTCTTGTAAGACAATCTTTTGACACCATGCAGAGATATGAGGCTAAGGGAGATAGCTAAGAAGCCGATACAAACTTTTCACCATGTTTGTGTACATGTGAATGTGTATGTGCTATAGGTTTCTGTTAGAGTTTATCTTGGTTCTCAGAGGAGAACTGATTTTAATACTACTGATGGCTCATAGAGCTCTAAATGTATGCTGCTTGGACATTTCCTGGGTGCAACTCTTTTGTTTTATGGATTGATTATGTAATAAGGTTTTGTACTGAGACGGGAGAAGGCGTCAGACTGGATTCTCCACTGATTGGTCACTTGGCTTTGAATCAGTGTTGGTCTGGCTTTGCTAATTAGAAAAGTAGTGCAATTTGCACATTTGAGCTTCTTTGAGCTTCTCTAAGATACATGTGTAGAGTTTTAACTCCAACCTTGCTCCTGCTGTCAGATAGTCGAGACATTAAAAACTATTTATTTTGATGTACAGAACCCCAGAGAACCCTTTAGAGCTCTGAAAGTCTGAAACTTTGAAACACACACTGATTCATAGCGTTTGATGAAGGACTTTCGGTCATAAAAGTACACTGTCATTGCAGCAGCAGTGAGGGATCAAGCCATGCAGGTCACCAGCATGACGAGCATGACTTTGTGGAGAGAAAGGTTTCTGCGTCACTGCCTTTTGGGTCTAATTGAGACATGATGAGGAAGCAGCAGGAAAAGTTTTTCAAGCTTTACATCCATGCCGAGCCATTTAGCAAATGGACACCCTGCAATTTCTCTACTTTCTCTTTCAACTGGAACAGGTAGTCTGCCAAGCCTGGACGTAATAAATCACACATCTGCATTACTCGGCAAATACAAGTTATCAAAGGCTGTGTTTTGTGTTTTGTTGCACGGTGTATATGACACGGCTTCTGTCCAGTGTTTCTCTAGAACTTTCCTGAAGATCTGTAACAGGTCAATTAGGGAATATATGACTGCATAAATGAACCATATTTGAAAACCTTTGATTTGCAGTAGAGCTTCTATACAAAGAAATCCAAACCGACACAGTGAGTGACATCCACGTAAACTTTAAAGGTAGTTGAATCAGGAAGTAATAATTTATAGTTTTCTTGCACATTATTTAAACGTTCAAGCTGATTTTAGCAAATGCTGATCAGGTGAGTGACAGGTGGAGCCAGTGATAAGACATAATGCTGATAAGTGACATATTTAATATTAATCCACAGGTTTGTGGATGTGGCAATTGTTTGATTACTCATACTAGATACTACTCATATACAGTTAAGAGTATTTAACGTATTAAAAGAGTTTTAGTTTGAAACCCTTTCTGACATGGAAGAACTTAAGGGTCCTACATGTAGCTTGTTTGTTCAGGTCCCCTAGTGATGTAGGTTCTGGCATCTACAGTCTGACTATTGTGCAAAAATAGCTTTCATATGAAGAAAATAGGGCGCGCGGTGGCTTAGTGGTTAGCACGTTCGCCTCACACCGGGGTTCGAGTCCCGCCAGGGCCATGTGTGTGTATGTGGAGTTTGCATGTTCTCCCCGTGCGTCGGGGGTTTCCTCCGGGTACTCTGGTTTCCTCCCCCAGTCCAAATAAGTGCATGGTAGGCTAATTGGCATGTCTAAAGTGTCCGTAGTGTGTGAATGTGTGTGTGAGTGTGTATGTGATTGTGCCCTGTGATGGACTGGCACCCTGTCCAGGGTGTACCCTGCCTTGTGCCCCATGCTCCCTGGGATAGGCTCCAGGTTCCCCGTGACTCCTGAAAAGGTAGAAGATGGATGGATGGATGAAGAAAATATGAAAAAAGAGACAATCTCAACAAAAACTGCATGGTCATCTTTCACAGTAATACATTCTCTATCTGTATAGGAAATTTGAGCTTTGTCTGTCTCTGAACGAGTTCAGTATAACTGAATGTGTTGCGTCTGGACATGGCTAAGTATTTGAAACATCCCAACCCAAATACTTTTACCATCACAAACTCTTGTGCCAACAAGGCAACAATATAATACAGCTGATGGCTAGAAACAAGTTATATCATAGTTTATTGGAAACATTTTTAAATCAGGATCCATTTCGGTACTATATATCTGTCTATTCATTTAAGTAAGTAGTCATTGGTGTGAGGTACTTACATTTTGGGAAAGTAAGACTTCAAATTAATGAGTACAATAAATAAATAAAAACAAATAGTAAATTGCCCTATTTTGCCTTCTAACAAATGGTTTAAGGGTTCTTTCAGAGGTACAAAGTAAAATAAAAACAACATTTTGTTACTGTAAATAACCACAGTAAATTATAGTCCATCCATCCATCCATCCATCCATCTTCAACCGCTTACTCCTTTTCAGGGTCACGGGGAACCTGGAGCCTATCCCAGGAGGCATCGGGCACAAGGCGGGGTACACCCTGGAC
>JAFFST010054069.1:62893-77376 GCA_022414735.1 Noturus placidus
ATATATATATATACAGTAGAACACATGCTATGTAAAAAAAATATATTTATTGTTAAACCTTTTGATCATTTGTTCAAAATATTCACAAAAACACTCTGCTCATGGATATTGCAAATTGCATCAATTGATCAAAACTCAGGTTTATATAAAAAAAATAGATAGATAGATAGATAGATAGATAGATAGATAGATAGATAGATAGATAGATAGATAGATAGATATGAGTCCATGATGTCATTTATCCAGGTCCTGTGGCAGAAAAAAAAAGCCCTAAAACATTAAAGATCCACCACCATATTTAATCGTGGGCATGGGGTACTTTTCCATATGGCTATCTCTCTGTGTCGTCAAAATCACCTCTGGTGTTTATTACCAAAAAGCTCTATTTTGGTTTCATCTGACCACAGAACCCGATCCCATTAGAAGCTCCAGTAGTGTCTGCAAACTGAAAACAATTGAGTTTGTTTTTTGATGAGAGTAGAGGCTTTTTTCTTGAAACCCTTGTAGAGGTTTTTTTTTTTTTTTTCTTGAAACCTTGTGGTGATGTAGGTGACTTCAGATGGTAGTTTTGGAGACTTTCTGACCCCAAGACACAACTAACATCTGCAATTCTTCAGCTGTGATCCTTGGAGATTTTTTGGTCATTCGAACCATCCTCTTCACAGTGCGCTGAGATGATATAGACACATGTCCAATTATTTGATATCCATGAGAGCAGAGTACTTTTGTGATTAAAAAAAAGGTAAAAAGATTGAACAATAAAACCAATTATTCACAGCCTTCTTTGATCATATGTACTATGGTGCTTCCCCAGTCCAAAGACAAGAATGTGAAAGGTGTGCATGTGTGAATGTGGGTTAGTACCCCGTTCAGAGTGTCCCCAAGTTCCATAGGATAGGTTCCAGGCTCCAAACCCAGTGTAATATAAGTGGTACAAACAAAAGCTATGGATATATTCATGTATAGTTTCAAAACTATCCCTAATAGGAAGCTAGGACCCCTATTTTATCCAATGATAATCACTTTTTTAACCATGTATTTATTAATACTTACAACACAATAGTAGTAAGGATACAACAACAACAGCAACAACTAGTATTCAGCTTTCATGGTTTCCTGTCCCGCATTGAGGCAAAAGAAGAGGAAGCAATGCTACATAGTCCTTTATTAAACCATAATTTGAAGTGTTTTGAGGAAATGAGTTATCAGAGTCTCCAGTTAGCCATAGTCCCCATTGCTGTTTTCACTCTTGTTCAGCTCATCCTAAAAATAACCCTTTAAAAGCTCTTAGTAAGGCCACATAACCAAATACACAACCTGTAGCCATGACTAAGGCTGAGTAATGTTGGATGTGCATTATGTGTGGTTAATTATAACCCTAAAACATGATCAGGTAATCACATGCACCATGTATTGTATTGATGTATTGTAGATGTAATGTGTGTGTGTGTGTGTGTGTGTGTGTGTGTGTGTGTGTGTGTGTATACATAAAATCCTCTATTTTCCAAGGTCCTAATCTTCCAAGGTACCACTTTTCTGAGCCTTATTTTCAAACAGTACAGCATATTTATTTTTACTCAGTTCTCAGTGTGACGAATGAACTAAAGCTGCTCCCCGCCCTTCATTTATTAATTCGCAGGCAACCGTGCTTGACTGTGCACTGGTGATGTTCCCTTGACGCAGGACCTCATAAATGAAAACACAATTAGTGACTGAATTAGTTACATCCGGGGCTGTTTCTTGCCATTTTGCTGCCCTAGGCAAGATTCCTATTGGTTCCCCTTGTATGAACGTCTGATTTTTCTTGCCTCTGTTCACTGAAGATATACTACGACACTTCATTCACCGAAGATACAAAATTACAGCACTGCTGTCTTCTTTACTAACGTTCAGTAGTGACAAACCACTCCAAGAGAATTATTCAGAGCTAAAGAAAAAAGCTTCGGGGCTACAGCCCCAACTGCCCAGGCCAGGTTACACCCCTGGTACTCGATTTCTTGTGACTGGGTGAGTTCCTTTTATAATGGGGCATGTGAGTGTCTACAGTATTAAACAATCCCATTCAAACACATGTTTAAAAGTAATTATCATACACCTGTCATCAATGAAGTAATTCTTCTTAACCCGAACTAAAGTTCAGCTGTTTCTGTAGGATTTTCTTGGTTTCAGCTGACTGCTGGAATCCTGCCATATTAAAAGAGAATAAAGAAAAACAAACAACTCTTTCATTTGTTGACTGGCTGAAGGAGTTGCTCAAGAGTCAAGGAGTCCTTGAATAAGTCCTTGAGCCACACTTATCACAGTAAACAGTGAGAGAATTTAATCCATTTGAAAGTGGGGTGGAATATGAGTTTATACACGACAGGGGAATTGATACACGGTGTTATGTATAGAGTACACGTGCACATTTTAACTGCCCACACTTACAGTGCAGTGAGCTAACAGTTCAACGGAGGTTTCAAGGTGTAAGGAATCACCAGCCCTGCCACGGCAATCCTTGTACAGCCCAGCATGGCAATCATGAGACTGGATGTAAATCTCAGTACACAAATAATGATGATGAGCATTGTTTTCCTGAGCTCAATTGATCTAACCAGCGTAACAGGAAGTCACACCAGTCATTTCATGATCTGTTGTCAGACAGTGAAGAGGAATGCGGTGTTTCCAGAAAAAGGATCCCCACGCTATATCCAGGTCAGTTTAATGGTTCCACTTTATGGAGAGAGTTCCTAAGTCACTTTGAGGATCGTGTTAGTGCCAGTCAGTGGTCTGAGAGGACAATAACTGTGCAGATGAGCGTGCAGTTTAAATGGCGTACTTATATAGCGCTTTTATCCAAAGTGCTTTATACTGTGTGCAGCAGCTGCAGTAATCTACAACAGAGGTCTTCAACAGGGGGTTCGCGGAGGTACCGCATGGGGGTCGCGAAAGTTTTGGTAACCAGTTTGATATAACACAATTTCATACAATATATATAATTAGGGGGTCCCCAATCCATCTCGCCATCAGTTTGGGGGTCCTTGGCCTGGAAAACGTTGAAGAACCCTGATCTACAAGAACCCCAGGTCAGCTTGCTGGGATTATGCTCATATAGTGGAGGAAGTAGAGGTCCATCATCTGAACATGCTGCTGCAATCAGAATAGAGCTGAGACAGAGGCTCCATAAGGTAGGTGGGCCACTCTATGTGCTAAGCTAAGAGATGAGATTTACAAGAAAGTTTCCATTGTGTATGCAGATTGCTTTGAGAGGGAGTAGGACTCAATCAGTGTGGAGGTGTTCACCAATTCAATTGGAGATGTGGGGTAGGGTGGATAGACAGAAGTCAAGGGAAGACATCAAATTCATCTAAATTCCTCCAAACCATGTAGCACAATGCACTATGGTCTGACGAGACCAACATTGAACTTTTTGGCCATATATTTAGAAGATATGTTTGGCACAAAAACAAGACAGACATCAGCCAAAGAACACCATACCCATGGGGAAGCATGTTTGTTATGGGGCTGCTTCGCTTCAGGTGGGACTGGGTCTCTAATAAAGATAGAGGGAATCATGGAAAGCCCTAAAGACCAATCTAATTAGAACAAAACTTGCAGGCATCTTCAGTGTGACTGAATTTTTAAATCGGAAAAATGTTTACCAAATAAAAGTGTATAATGATTGCTGTTCAGAGACAATTAATTTAACATTTAACATATACTTGTAATAACACATGATGACGTGTGAGAATAGTTAACTCTGGGGTGAAAATAGCACAGTCCAATGTGTGCTATCCCTTAGATAATACACTATTAGACAAGAATACAAGTGCATTTAAAATCGTATTAGTAATCACTGACACATTTTGCAACCACCTTGCAACAATGATTCCAATAATTCCACAACCGTTTCTGCATTCAGTAGATTCATATTCATACTATTCTGGAGTTCTGAGATTCTAGACATTGATTTCAAGGGGCAGAATTACTCTTAACCATTAAACAGAAAGGAGCAGATGTTTAAATGGATTTTTAACACCTGTTTATCATCCAAGGTTTCACTTAAGCCTGGCCACTGCACTAAGGACATTGAGAACACAATATCCTCACCACAGACGACAACAATAAGAAACGCTCATGTACCTGAGTTGAGTGAGCTCCAACTGGTCTTCGCTGAAGCTTAATGACGACCATGTTCTGCCCCAGCTGGAGACTCTATGAGGTTTTCACTTCAGCAAAAGCACTATCAACATTGCACATCAATAATGCACTGCAAAATTACATGCAACTGAAACGTTTTATTCATGATATCTTGCATGCTGCATTATTTTGTGCTGATGATGTGGAATGTCAAAAGATCATCGCAGATTTTATAGAGATCTGGGTGGTATTGGAAGTTTGCCCTATACACGATGTGTGATTTGATCAAGTGAATTAAATTGCAAGGGTCGGTCCAAAAACATTAATATACACCAAATAAAAGTATTTTGGTAATAAAAGTGGAGTTTGAAAGCAAAGAGAGTGGGGGGGGGGGGAGAACTGGACCTGGCAAAGCACAGATGATTAACTCTCATAACCATGTTAGCAAAAAGCTAATAGTGTGGTACTTTTAATGCAACAGATATTTAGAAAGCAAAAAGCTGCAATGTATATGATATATTGAAAACAGAACTATTTACCTCGCACCTCCAGGATTGGGGGTTCAACTCCCACCTGTGCCCTGTGTGCATTTAGTTTGAATATTCTCCACATGCTTCGGGGGATTCCTCTGGGTACTCCAGTTTCCAAAGATATGCATTGTGGGCTGATTGGCATTTCAAAATTGTCTGTAGTGTGTGAATGCGTGTGTGAGTTTGTGTGTGATTGTGTCCTGTAATGGGTTGGCAACCTGTCCATCCTGTCCGTGTGGCTCCTGTGATAGACTCCAGGCTCCCGGTGACCCTGTGTAGGATAAATAGTACAGAAAATGGGTGGATGGATAAGGTAAGTAATACTGTGTTCTTAGATAGTCTAGTTTAATCATAAATATTTGATGATATTTGATGATTTATGTGCTAAAAACAGTAAGGTCACAGTGTTCCAAAATAACACTGTGGGTGTGAATTATGTGTTGCCATTATTTGTGTCTATGTCAATGACTTAGGGTTAGGGTTAACCCTAACCCTTTTCTTCTTGGGTACGATAGTGTTGGATTTTACACAGGTGTAGACAGTGTTACTGGCAGGCTTGGGGAGTAACGGAATACATGTAACAGCCTTTACGTAATAAGGATACAAAAAAAAAAAAAAAAAAAAAAAAAACTTATGTCAAATTTTAATTTACGTCAAAAAAAATAGTAATCAGATTACAGGTACATTTTGTAAAAAAATGGGAATTCTATCAGGATTATTATTATTATTATTTTTTCATTTAAACCAAAGACATGAATATTTTGACATAACGTAATATAGACAGCTGCTTGGTTATAGTTCTGGTTCTTTCTTGTCAGTCATGACTCACGTGAGCAACCTTCTGGTGCAGGCGCAAATACATTTTGCACAAAGTTCCTTCAGTAGAAATGAACACAAATTGTTCTCTGAAATGCTTCTGGACTGTACGTCCTCTTTTTCGGACGTTAAAAAAAAATAAAGCGTACGGCCGGATACATTTCAGATGTCCGGAATTCGGCTTTAGTTCCATTATGATGTGCTTATGGTCTAATACTGCATCATGTGTGCGCATGTTCACATTGCTTTAACTCCTCTATGTAATTCCCACCATCTCGCACAACATTTGGTCGGTTATAAAATGCTTGCAGCATCTATTTGCCAAATTTCTGGATATCCCGCACTCTTTCCAAAACCTTTTCTTCTTTCTCTGTAACCCTCCTCCCCCTTCCCCTACCTCTCTCAGTGCAGATGATTTTGCCACTTTCTTTTCCAACAAGGTCACATCAATCAGGAACCAGTTCTCAACCCCAGACGTACATAGACCAGCTCCTCCATGTAACTCCCAACTGATTTCCTTCTCTCCCCTCTCAAAGATGGATGTCTCTAAACTCCTCCTCTCTAGCCATCCCACAACCTGTCCTCTTGACCCTATCCCTTCTCACCTTCTTCAGTCCATCTCTCCCACACTATTACCTTCACTCAACACATTTTTAACACATCCCTCTCTACTGGCACATACCCTACTTCATTTAAGCAGGCCCGGGTTACCCCACTGATTAAAAAAAACATCACTTGACCCTGCTGTAGTTGACAATTACAGACCTGTTTCCCTCCTCCCTTTTCTTTCCAAAACTCTTGAAAAAGCTGTTTTTAATCAACTCTCTAATTTTCTCACACAGAACAGTCTCCTGGACACCAAGATGTTTGGCTTCAAGAGCAATCACTCTACGGAGACTGCTCTGCTTTCCGTTACTGAAGCTTTATGACTAGCAAGAGCAACCTCTAGATCATCTGTCCTTATCCTGCTTGACCTCTCTGCTGCTTTCGACACTGTGAACCATCAGATCCTTCTGTCAACTCTCTCCAGCCTGGGCATCACTTGAACGGTTCTGTACTTGGTGGAATCCTATCTCTCTGACAGATCTTTCAAGGTATCATGGATGGGAGGTATTTCTGAAATTCAGCAACTTACCACTGGCGTTCCACAGGGGTAAGCTCTGGGTCCACTTCTCTTTTCTATTTACACTACATCTCTAGGGCAGGTGATTGAGTCTCATGGCTTCTCATATCATTGCTATGCTGATGACACCCAGCTTGTCTTTCAACCCATTTGTCTTTCCAGCCTGATGATCCATCCGTCTCTGCACGCATCTATGCTTGCCTGTCGCACATCTCAGTCTGGATGAGGGAACACCACATTAAGCTCAACCTGGCTAAATCTGAGCTTCTTGTCATCCCAGCCTGTCCCTCAATCAACCACAACCTCACTGTACAGCTCGGCGCAACCACACTCAACTCAACCAGGATGGTCAGGAACCTTGGGGTGACTCTTGATGACAGCTTGACCTTTACAGACCACATCTCAACAACTGCTCGGTCCTGTAGATTCATCCTGTTCAACATCAAGAAAATCCGACCCTACCTCACCAAACAGGCTACACAGATACTAGTCCAGGCTCTTGTTATCTCAAAACTGGACTACTGCAACTCTCTACTTTCGGGCCTCACAGACAGCTCCATCAGACCCCTGCAGATGATTCAGAATGCTGCAGAAGGCCTTGTATTCAACCAGCCGAAGAGAACCCATGTCACGCCCCTCTTCATCTCCCTCCACTGGCTTCCTGTAGCTGCCCACATCAAATTCAAGGCCTTGATGCTCACCTACAAGACCTTGTCTGAAACAGCACCCTCCTACCTCAACTCTCTCGTGAAGGCTTACGTTCCCACACGCAATCTGTGACCGATTAGCGACTGACCTTTAGTAGTTCCTACTCAGCGCGGCACAAAGACCCACCTCTTCCTTCAACACCTAACCAACTCATTAAAAAATAAAATAAATAAATAAAATCAATTTTAAAAAAGGAACTTACACCTCTACTCTGCACACTTTGCTTCTTCTAGAACTCAATTAATAGATCTTGTATAGTAGCATTACTTGTATTGTAGTATCTGTTGTGTACGGCCTCAAACAGTGGCTTGACAATAGCAGCAAATGAAGCTTCCCTGAGTTGAAACAACGCCATTGGCCATAAAAGGTCATTTTTAATTTCATGGTATCACATTGCTTTGTATTTACACATATTTACACATGTCCATTCATTATGTGTAAATGATCGCAAAAGGGCAGAAGGTACACTCGGGGCATCTCATATTTATTTTATTCCATGGACATGCAAAAGAATGTGGTAATTTATATGTGATGCTAATAGTGTGTCTTTTTCAGTGTATTAAAATCTGCATTCATAGAAACACTGTTTTGAACACTATTAAGACTGGAAAAAAAGTGTCCTCTTTTTTTGTAAAACCAGAATATGGTCACCCTAACTTTCATGATGTGATGTTACCTGCATCAGGTGGAGATCTTTTATTTATTAATTTATTTATTCCATCCATCCATTTTCTCTATCGCTTCTCCTTTACTGGGTTACGGGGTACCTGGAGCCTATCCCAGGGGGCATGGTGCACTCGTTTATTTATGTATTTATTTATTTATTTATTTATTTATTTATTTATTTTCTTCAAACAAATCCAAACATTTAACATTTTTTAAGCTCTAAAATAAGCTTTAAATAAAAGTATTTTAGGTCTTATTGCTTTTCTCTTGACTTTATTTACACACGTGGCCTTGAGCTAATCCAAAAGTAATCAGATTACATTACTTTCATATTGTGATATTCAGATTACTTTACTGATTACATTTTTTTATGAAGGAATTTGTAACTGTAATGGAATACATTTTTAAAGTTACCCTCCCAACCCTGGTTACCAGCCACGACATGGCTAGCAGTTTAGCAGGGCTGACTGTTTACAAAATATTAAAGGTATGTTAGTATGCATAT
This sequence comes from Noturus placidus, assembly GCA_022414735.1. Lineage (NCBI taxonomy): Eukaryota > Metazoa > Chordata > Actinopteri > Siluriformes > Ictaluridae > Noturus > Noturus placidus. The sequence goes on from JAFFST010054069.1 coordinate 71,361, forward strand.
AAAAATACTTTATTTGGAAAGGCAAAATGAGTAGGACTCAAATGTAATGCTTACACAGAGGCTCACTGAAAGAAAGTCTCACCACCCATATGCAGAATGGTGTATGAACACTGGATCAACAGGATAAAGTCCCGATTATCACGTAATCTTGTTAAGACGGATCATGTGCATTTAAGACATAATTTTTAGGTATAGGTTAAGAATTATAGGATACAAGTAGTACCTGCACCTGACATCATGTGCAAATCTCATCATTACAAGGATAATGTGTTTGTATTTAACAGGATTTTATTTAAATAACTTTGATACTAATGGAAAACCTTTTCCCCAATCCTAACTTTGACCTTTGTCACGTTTTGTAGCTCATATGAAATGATTCTTCCAAACCGTTACTAATCCGAACATATTGGAAATGTAACCCAGAAAAAAACACAAAAATACATTTCATGACCATAACTCGGATTATGACCACATTAGACTAAGCAACTTCAGCATTTAAAAGTTTTTTTTCGTTACTTAAAATACTAGTGGCATCAGTCCTTGAGTATTTAAGTGTTCTTACCAAGATCCTGTGCGCAATACTGTTCATTATTCTCCTTCTCCTACTATCTATATATATCCCTATTTCCCTCTATGAATCATCAACGATGACATAGGACTTGTGCAATGCCTAATACATTTAAGGTCTCTTTAAAAAGGCGATTTAAAAGAAAAGACTTACCTGTCTCTAATTGTGACAAATGGATGCACTGTAGCTTTGAATGGATGGATGCTTTTTAAGTGGGACAAATGGGCATGCCTTTGAGAGGTACACATGGGTGTGTCTTTGAGAGGTACACATGGGTGTGTCTTTGGGAGGTACACATGGGTGTGTCTTTGAGAGGGACATATGGGTGTGTCTTTGAGACGGACATATGGGTATGTCTTTGAGAGGTACACATGGGTGTGTCTTTGAGAGGGACATACGTATGGGTGTGTCTTTGAGAGGTACACATGGGTGTGTCTTTGAGAGGGACATATGGGTGTGTCTTTGAGATGGACATATGGGTGTGTCTTTGAGAGGTACACATGGGTGTGTCTTTGAGAGGGACATACGTATGGGTGTGTCTTTGAGAGGTACACATGGGTGTATCTTTGGGAGGTACACAAGGGTGTGTCTTTGAGAGGGACATATGGGTGTGTCTTTGAGAGGGACATATGGGTGTGTCTTTGAGAGGTACACATGGATGTGTCCTTGAGAGGTACACATGGGTGTGTATTTGAGAGGGACATATGGGTTATTTCTTTCAGTAGTACAGGTGGACCTGTGTTTAAGCAGGACACATGGGAATGTCTCTGAGAGAGACATAGGGACATGTATTTGATTGGAATAGATGGGTGTGTCTTTGAGCAGGATGTATGGGCATACCATTGAATGGTACATAAGGGCATGTCTTTGAATGGGACAGAGGGGCATGTCTGTAAAAATATAAATGTCAATGAACTACTTTCTAATCACTTTCTGAAGATTTCCATATATGGACTTGATAACCTGTTCAAATTATTATCTATGGCCATGAAGGCATGCCCACTGACAGCTGCTCCTAGTTCCATATTATGACTCAATAACACACCCACATTTACATACAGTATACTCATCAACTACTACACATTTACATCACACTCATCAGCAACCTGCAGACTGGCTGCACGAAGTGCTCCTCAGAGATGTAGCATTTCCTGCAGGATGTCTAGAAATTGGTGATGCTAGTAGGAACTGTCTCTCTCAAGAAGCTTGCGTCTATGGTCCTTAGTCTATGTGGGCAGTGTTATTTTATTTATTTCGTTGCTTATTTTCTAAAAGATTGAATTCATGCTCTGTGTGGAATGTTCCTTATTAAATTCCAGTGCTGAGCCAAGAAATTTACTACTTCTATTTGCTTAGCCTAAAAACATACTGTGGATTATGAGGAGAGAAAATTTTGCTTTGTTGTAATCATGCACCTTTTGAACACATGGAGGTGGCAGTTTGACTTGAGAAATATTGGTGTTTCATCATTCCTTTTAGAAAGAGAGAGAGGTAGAGAGAGAGAGAGAGAGGTAGAGAGCGAGCATGAGAGAGAGCATGAGAGAGAGGTATAGAGAGAGAGTGAGAGAGAGATTTATAAAATGAATGAAAAAGAGGTAGAGCGAGTGAGAAAGAGAGGTATAGAGTACGCGCACGAGAGAGAGAGAGAGAGAGAGAGAGAGAAGTATAGAGAGTGAGAGAGGTATACAGTATATAGAGAAAGGAAACTGAAAGCACTGAAAGTCTCCTCCTAAAGTGAATGTGACTCACAGGCCTGCCTGACCCCTGATCTTGGCCTGTGTGGGCGTGTCATAGCATCCTCTCTGGTTATGTATATATATTGTGTGTATTTTTTTCTCCCTGGGTCAGTATAATGACACACACAAACATGCACACACGTCAGAGGTGTGGGAGAGGGTCCTCATGGGTGCTCAGTGATCAAATTCTGACGCAAGCAAGGATGAGGGCGTCTCTCATATGCACTGCCTTCAACCTGCCACTTATCACTCCCTCAATCTCTCTCTCTCTCTCTCTCTCTCTGTTTTTCCATCTGTACTGTATCTCAATATCTCTTTCCATAATACTGATTCTGCAGTGTATTTTTTCAGTGTTTTTGATTTCTCAAATCAATGGCATGAAGTTGGTCAAAAGGTTTTACTCAGTAACACGCTATACCAAGGTTGAAAGAAATTCCTAAAATGATGAGGAAGAAGGTGATTGAAATACATCAGTTTGGGAAGAGTCACAGAGTGATTTCAAAGGCTCTGGGACTCCAAAGAACCACAGTGAGAGTCGTTATCTCCAAATGGAAAAAAAAAAAACTTGGCACAGTAGTGAACATTCCCAGAAGTGCCCAGCCTTCCAAAATTCCTCCAAGAGCACAGCGATTACTCATCCAGGAAGTCACAAAAGAGCCAAGGACAACATCAAAGGACCTACAGGCCTCTCTTTCATTAATAAAGGTCACTGTTCCTGACTCCACTATCAGAAAGACACTGGGAAAAAATGGCATCCATGGAAGAGTGACAAGGTGAAAAACACTACTAACCCAGAACATCATTATGGCACACCTTGATGATCCTTAAACCTTCTGGGAGAATGTTCTGTGGATTAAGGAGTTGAAAGTAGAACAGGAGTCCCGTTACATTTGGAGTAAACCAAACACAGAATTCCACAAAAAGAACATCATTGCTACGGTCAAGCATGGTGGTGGAGGTGTGATGGTGTGGGGATGCTTTACTGCTTTAGGGACTGGGCAACTCTTAATAATTGATGGAAACATGAATTCTGCTCTCTACCAGGAAATCCCAAAGGAGAATCTACTACAGTACATGTTGCACATTAGTCTATTGAAGGCACTGTGTTTAATTTGTATCCATTGCCGTGCGATGTGCTAAAAATGACAACAAAGCTGAATTTAACTTTGACTTTGACAGGTACTCAATATAAAGCTAATAATAACTGGATTTTAAAGTGTATTGGTATTTAACAAAAGGTATCTTTGTAGTGTAGTGCACTGTATGTAACTAAATTAAAGTGAACTAAACTTCCTTCTGCAGATTTTTACTGCTATAATTATGATACCATGATACCATAGGATGATTATGAGAAAGAGCACATAATAATAAATAAAACCACATACTACACATGAAAATAAATGAAACCCGTTATTATTATTTATTAAATTACACAGGGGGGGCATGGTGGCTTAGTGGTTAGCACGTCCGCCTCACACCTCCAGGGTCTGGAGTTCGAGTCCTGCCGGGGCCATGTGTGTGTGGAGTTTGCATGTTCTCCCAGTGCGTTGGGGGTTTCCTCTGGGTACTCCGGTTTCCTCCCCCAGGTCAAAGACATGTTAGTAGACTGATTGGCGTGTCTAAAGTGTCCGTAGTGTATGAATGGGTTTGTGTACAGTATGTGATTGTACCCTGCGATGGTCTGGCACCCTATCCAGGGTGTACCCCGCCTTGTGCCCAATGCTTCCTGGGATAGGCTCCCTTGATAAAGGAGTAAGTGGTAGAGGATGGATGGATGGAAATTACACATGGAAACAATTGAATCGTGAAAACAATCATATGTGATGACTGAATTATTTTTTTTTAAAAAGCGACACGTGAAAATAAATGAATCATTCAACAAAAATGACGTGAAGATAAATGAATCATGTGTAAAAGATTCATATGTGGAAATAAACTAATGCAATATTAGATGACAGAAACTGGACTCATAACTTTAGTTCTAACGTCATTTTAAAGAAAACGATCTAAATATGCATCTCAAAAGAATGACTTTGATATAGGATTTAGACTGAGATATATATGAGGTTGCTGAAAAGTCGAATTTATCCCTCAGAAGTATGTTAAATAGAACTACACTAGCTTCTATCCTGAGGTAACGGTACACTTGTTGACTTAGTTTTTATTTAACGTTTGCATTTGCAAACAGTGAGCTTACTACATTAGAACGTGCTTCATTAACTTTTCTTTAATCAGCCAGTTAACAGAAAATCTATTAAACAGCGGAAACATATTACTTAGAGATCACTGAAGATACGCTGTCATGATACTAGGACTCATTGTCCATTGTGCAACAGGAAGATCAGAGCACATCTCAGTTCTCACAAAAATGCGTTCAATGTCCTCCTGTCCTTCAGAGATTGTTCTTCCGAGGTAGCCTGGCAAGACCGGTTCTCCATTCTTCTACAAATTGAGAAGCAGCACTTGTTTCAACTTTGACTGAACCATGACTTTTATTTTCCTTAATGTAAGAAATTAATTGTGTCCTGATTTGAATTGTAAGTTATATCATTCTCTACCTGCAGAACAGCCAGGTGTCAACCTCGATGACAGAGTCATTCTCCAGCAGAGCATTTGCATTAACATACACCTCATGGTGTGTGGGCGGCTGTGGCTCAGTCGGTAGAGTGGGTTGTCCACTAATCCAGTAATCGTGGGGTTGGCGGTTCGAATCCAGGCCCGGGTGATCCCATGCCGAAGTGTCCTTGGGCAAGACACTGAACCCTAAGTTGCCCCCGATGGCAAGCTAGCACCTCTGCTACCATTGGTGTGTGAGTGTACACTCATTTGTAAGTCACTTTGGATAAAAGTGTTTAATAAATGTGTGTGTAACGATATTAAATCTATTAAATTGCTCTAGAACACCTCTCATAAAGTGTGTGTGTGTTTTAATGGAGCTGTTTTGTCAATACTAATTGCCATGCCTACGGCTTATCTATCTGAGTGTTGATATGTCTGTACTAGCACACACACTTTCACACACATGCACTCACTCACACTCTCTCACACACACACACACAACATGTGAGTTTATGTGGTACATTTCTAGGGCACATGCACACACACGCAATCAAGCATGTAAGCAGACACTTACCCTAGGTGCACATTTTCAAAAATACACAAACACACACACACACACACACACATACACTCACTAGAGTGATTCATGTACTTTGCAGAGGGTCTCAGGAGACATAGTGAGTCACTGCAGGATGGAACGTCTGTGGCACCCCAATCATCTGTGTGTGAGATGTTAAGCTGCGTAATAATTAAACAAGGGCTGCAGTTGAATAATGTGTGATCAGTAAAGAGGGAAAAACAGGTTGTTAGTCAAATGAATCATTCATTACATTTACTACTGCTTTAATGGCACAATAAGGGTAACCTTCACAGCATTATCTGCATAATGTGCACTGGTACTGAAACAACATAAACAGGTAATCAATCAATCAATCAATCAATCAATCAATCAATCAATCAATCAATCAATCAATCAAATCACATAATTATGAGCTTAACCCTGACAACAAAATTTGTCTGAATCATTAGTACTCCACTGAAGAGTCTTAACACTCAACACCAACATCCAATCAATCAATCATGGTCTTCACTTATATAGCACTTTACACAGTGTCTCATTCACACACACACACACACACACACACACACACAC
>JAFFST010054070.1:0-20505 GCA_022414735.1 Noturus placidus
AGGTCATTTTTAATTTCATGTTATCACATTGCTTTATTTTACTTTTTATTTTACTTGGTCATTCAGATGAGTAAATGATGGCAGAAGGTACACTCATGGCATCTAATATTTTATGTAGGAAAAATGTAAAACCTGGGCAGAGTGAAACCGGTTATATATATATATATATATATATATATATATATATATATATATATATATATATATATGTATGTATGTATTTGCGATGATATTTATTTTATTTTATTTTATTACAACAAATCCAAACATTGAACTGTTTTTAAGCTTTAAAATAAGTGCCAAAAAAAAAAGTTTATTTACATACGTGACCTTGAGGAAATCCAACAATAATCAGATTACATTACTTTCATATTGTGATACTTGGATTACATTACTGATTACATTTTTTAAAGAAGTAATTTGTAACTGTAACAGAATACATTTTTAAAGTAACCCTCCAAATCCTAAAAATATTATATATTATGAGCCAAATATTTTGAGTACAGCCAATACAACCAAAATGCAACCAAATGCTAGAATTTAGTACAGTTAATTTTCCAGAGTGCAAAATTGCACTTTCCTTTCTTCCTCTGAGAAATGTCTATTGTCATCATATGCCACTCTGTTCACATCTCATATGCAAAAATTTGAGCAGTGCTTATGTCTGTAGTTAATTGTCAGCTCCAAACAACATCCTCAGTTTCTTTATTAACTCCTCAGTATGCATGTGGAACTGAACTCTACATATGGTTCTTTGAATTATTTTTGTTATGTAAAAAACATTTTATTCCAACATCAATGTCTCATTTTAAAAAGGGCTATGGCAAACTTTATTTCTTTAGTGCATTTGGATGTGAACACATTGTTATAGTTGTTTTACCTGTTACATACTTTGCAGCCATTTCTGTTCTATTCAGCAATTCTTCAATTCTTTATGCTGACAAACAGTACAATAAGCTACTATGGCATACCTTCTCCACAAAAACTGCAGTCTTATCCACACTCTTCACTTTACAGCATGACCTGAGTGTTTAATGTCTAGATCCATTTTCTTCATTCAGCTTTCAAGTTGAATTCGGAACACCTTTCAGTGATAGGGTGTCACTCACTCTTTATAACTCCCCATGCATCCTTTGCATCCTTTATTAGTTTTAATTTCCTGCCTGTCTTTTATTATTACTCTGTTGTTATTGGAAGCAGTGTTTGTTGCTTTTCTTTGTACCTATTCACATACTTCTTCTCTACATTCCTCTCTCTCCCTATCTTGCTCCCCATTCCCCCCGCCCAACTCTCTCTCTCAGCTGTCATCCTCTATCAGGGGAATGCTCTTGTACAGCAGGGTGGACTGGTCTGTACTGCAATGAGATGTGTCCTCCAGGCTACTACGGTGAGGGCTGCAGCCTAAAGTGCCAATGTGCTAATGGGGCAGACTGTCATGGGGTCACTGGAGCCTGCATCTGTGCTCCTGGCTTCACTGTGAGTCCACCATCCATCACTGACCTATTTATACTAAGGAATCCTATGATGTAGTACAGACACATGGGCTGTGACCTGGCATCAGCTATTACAGAAGAGTCTAAAAGTGACTTTATCTTTTTCTTGTGACTGGCTGGTTTTGTGGGGAGAAAGTGAGGGGGTTAAAGAGGGGTAATCACATTCAGTGCAATGAGACGTATCCCCTGCGTTACTAAGGAACAGCACAGAGAAAAGAGCTGTATCGTTATGGAGAGCTTCGACTTGACACATGTGCCATCTAACAAAATGTGTTGTTCAAAGTTACTTTCTTGTCATCTCATTTGAGGCAATGTTGCAGCGCAGCAGTGGAGTTTAGCTCTTAAAAAGCTTTTTATAGGGTTGTACATGCATATGCACACTAACACACCTGCAGTTTCTTCACACCTGCAGACTTCAAGCTCAGCAGGTACTGAAAGCTTAATAATAGACGTGCCCTGTTACACAGCAGGCCTGGACTTAATATAAAGACTCTTGCCAAATGGAAAAAAAGGAGAGTCAAAGATTCCCTCTGACATTAATAAAAAGTGTCTGGCATATGGAGCATGTTATACAAATCAGAATAATGGATCATGCCGGCTCTGGATTTGACTTACTCCCCTTAACTACTAAGCAATGAGGGAAAACAGATGAAGATAGAAAGATGAAAAATGAGTGGTCAGATGTGATTAAGAATCATATTAATAAAATTCTGCCCTCTGGTTTTATTTTTTTACATAAGTATGTTATTGCCAAGCCTGCTAAGGAGTAAATGCTTTCTCTCATGATTTAATAGAACAAAAAGAAGAAAGGAAGATACACAAATAAAGACTTGGTGAACGGCTTCCACTGCAGTTATCTTCAGTTACAAAGAATGGAAGTCTCACAATATAGATGAAGAACTGCACTCTGTGCTGGAGATAAAGACAGAAACAGTGGCCTGATTAAGACAAACACAGACTGAGGTGCTTCTGCCAACTCTTACCTTGGCTGTTGAGCTGTCTTGTAGCAGAGCTGCTGTGGCGGATTGCACCAACTAGAGAAGACATTGCCTGCATTTTCATTTTCTTCACCTGCTCCAAGTGCTGGATTTAAGAGGCCCTTTGCCAGTTTTATTAAGCTAGAGGAGCTTTGCCTAGAAACCGGAGTTAACTACATTGCAGTGGAATGGGGACAGTTTCCCAGTTAAGTCTTTAATTCAGTGTTACAGAACATCTGTGTCAGAAAATAAATACTGCACATATTATAGACCCTAGAGCTGTTATGCAGTAATATGTCTCGACATAGGGGAGAACCTGTACACCTGGTACTATAGTATGGATTGTAAGGTGAGCACTTCGAATCAGTATAATATATGGAAATGTATTCTCCCACACATCTCTCTAAAATACCAGCACTGTCCTTTGTTCTGATTTGGTCTGAGTCTTGCCTGAGCTTATCATCATATTCAGTTTTCTTTATTCTGGCTCCAAGCCTTATTCTTTTTATCTTCACAACTCCAGATTCGTGTTACTGCCACCAAACATTTGTCCATATTTCAGATAAGTTTTCTTGGTGTGATTACAGCTTGACTTCTCACATTCACACCATTCAAATGCTTTTCAAGCAAACTCCTGTTTTCACATAGGTTTAGCATATTGTTTAAGGGCCAATAAACAAATTTAGATTCACTGTTTGAAGGATGTTCATTTGTTCATTCCTCATGCTTTTTACACTGGTCAAGGCCAACATTTATGCCATTGGGAATGTTTTAGATATACTTTATATATATTTTTGATGTCTCCACAAGTTAATCAGCAAGCTTTCCCTATAAAGTGGCATACAGCAATTAATTCACATCCTATACTGCTGTATAGCACATTGTGACAAATTAATTAATCAATTAATTGTGCCAACAAACAGTTATAGTAGGCTTTATCCCCAGAGAGAATTTCTTGGTTAGGCTCTTCATTAAGTATTTTGAACCTAGTGCATTCAAATTCCTGTGTGTCATTAGTGGCTGAAATGATTTTACCACAAGATCACTCACCAGCAAATTACTGGAAGTCAGACCAACAAACTTTCCAGCTGCATCCGCTGCTGCGCTCATAAACTACTTTCACATCTCCACAATCCCTTCAAGAGAACTGCCAACGTTTGCAGTCTGGAAGTTGTCACTTTTGAGCGGAACAAAGATAACAGCACGTAGATTGATAAAAAATTAATTCGCAGATGTAAGCTTTTCATGTGGGCATGTGGAGAGAGAATGGGTGCAGATGGAGTGGAAGCGTGCGTGAGACGATGAGCATGATGAGTAGGGAGAAAAGCATAGCAATGAGAAGTGAGTGCATGAGAGAGATAGTAGAGAAATAGAGACAGCATCTTGGAGAGCAATAGAGTAAAACAGAGAGCGAGAGAGAGACTCCTACTCTCACAGCTCAGTGAAATAATTCATTCAGGCTTCCCTCTAAAACATAGTTCCAGATGCTAATGAGCCCCATCCCACTGCTTGCACGAGGGAGTCAGGAGCCACCCTGCGCTCTGCTGATGCACCACTAATTGGAAGGCTAAATTGTCATGTCAGCTGTCAATCAGAGGCAGGGATGACAAAGCCAGGTACTTGAGATGACCAGCTGAGGGATATAGGATCGTGCTAAAGCACATAGATCGCACAGGGTCTCAGAGCCGGGGCTTTGAGAGTTCAGTGCATCTCAGTCACCAGTCACTGGATGGTAATGGATAGATAAGGGGCTGGGCAGTCTCACATTGTCTGCTCATTAAATCTGGGCTCTGGCATAGGGACTGAAGCTTCCTCTACTCCCATATGCTGTAGATCCACTTTTTGGCATTCTGCCTCATTTGTACATGTGATTCAACTCATTATCTAATTACCAAGGCCTTCATGAGTTGAATTTAACATACCAGAAGAGGAAAAACCCATCTCCATTCTGAGACGTGGTGACCTTGGCCTTAGTATGCATTTTACAGAGAGTTTGTATGCAGACCTTTTGTTGATTATCAATTTAAAATGTGCTGTGATGGTTCACTGAGATTCTGATTAATAAGATGAAATTCATGTCTCTAATTAGGAGCAATATTAAATTAAAAGTGTTATTACTACCCCTAACAGCTATCCATAGCATTAAGTTGAGGAATTTGACCATCTGATGATGATGATGATGTGTGTGTGTGTGTGTTCTCTCTCAGGGAAATGACTGCTCCCAGACATGTCCTTCTGGATTTTATGGAACTAACTGCTCATCTGCCTGTCAATGCCATAATCAAGCCTCCTGTTCTCCCATTGACGGCTCCTGCATTTGCAAACAGGGTACAATCTCTCTCACACGCTCCTCTTTCTAACATGCCTTCCCCTTTTTAGTCTCTGTGATACTAAGATAAATTATGGATATTTACATAAACCTAAACAAGGTTGCAGCATGAACAGCACACAACAAATCAATGTGTTGTTTAATCAGAATCATTAGAATTGATTTACTATTGATAACTTAATCAGTTCTGCATCACTTTTAGACAGTCATTGATGAATTCTCCTTCTAGATTTGTAAATACTGCGTTATTGACCTGCTCATTGTAATCTGTTTACCACTAGATCATGCAGGATTTAGAATAGATGATTTAGAATTTAAAACACATTAACCTTTTTTAAACTTCAGTGCATGCTATTACAAAAGACTTTTTTTTTTTTTTAAATCAAAGGTTCCACAAAGCCTGGAGGAAGACATTTATACTGAAATGAGAGTATAGCAAAAAGACAGTGTGTTACATTTCAGTCATTCACCCTTTAATCATTAAAAATGGCCAAATAATGAATGTTAAGATATTAATAGGGAAATAAAGGACAAATTCCAACTTCTTGTACAATCTTTCTGAGATATCTGTACTAACTCTGCTGTATTACATGGCAATACTTTTCCCATTCTTCTTGCTATAGCTTATACTGTATTTCAGCATTTATTTTTCTGCTGGTTTTACTTTATGTTTTGGTTTGTTGACTTGTTGCAGAGCATGTCCACATTTTATTTTGACCAGTGTTATATTTTGTACAACAGTAAAATTGTACCATTTAAAAAAATTATATTTTCCTTTTTTCCATTAAAAACAATGGGGGACACCTCAGCTGTGAGTGGCATCAGGCTGACTGTGCTTGGATAAGTCACTAGTACTGCATAAACATGGGTTAAGCACCACTAGGACATACAGCAGCAGCAGCATCGGAGTTGCAGATCCAGTCGCATAAGGCTGGAAGCAGGCTCATTACATTCACCACCTTTAATCTACATCCCATTCATAATTCACCAGTCTGCTAAGAGCCAGTGTTCTCTATGGCCTTCTTTCTCTCTTTTTCTCTCACTAACTCTTACACTCAATGTCTAACGTCTAGCCTGAAGCCATGCAACTATTCTGTTCATTGACCTCAGTGCAGTGCAGGCATCAGGAGGCTTAGGTCTTCCAGCTCCTCTACCTGATTTGACCTCACTTTCCTTTTCTACCTCCCTGAGCATCACCTATTGATTGCATTTAATTATAAACTAGAGAGGACTCATTTGAGTAAAGTTAGAGCCATTACAATGCAGTATGTAGTGAGTGTTGTGGATTGCCACCATTCTGAATTTACTGCCTCTAGTTAGATATGTTAATATGTCAAAGTTGATAACAAGTGAGTAAATTAGTAAATCAATTAATGGGTTCTCTCTCCTCTCTCTCTCTCTCTCTCTCTCTCTCTCTCCCTCTCTCCCTCTTTCTCTCCCCCCAACCCTCTGGCAGGCTGGCAGGGTGTGGACTGTTCCATCTTGTGCTCCAGTGGAACATGGGGTCTTGGCTGTAACCAAACCTGTATGTGTGTAAACGGGGCCGCCTGTGACGCCATTGATGGCTCTTGCTCCTGCACACCAGGCTGGAGGGGCAAACACTGTCAGCTGGCTTGCCCTGTGAGTGTGTGGGTTTATCACCACCTTCTTGTGGCTACACACAGTATATTTGTCCTTACAGTTTGGCTGATATGGATTGTGTGTGTGTGTGCATGTATGCGTCAGGATGGCACCTACGGGCTAGAGTGTCGGGAGCACTGTGAGTGTAATCATGCCAACGGATGTGATCCCATCAGTGGCTACTGCCTCTGTTTGGCAGGATGGACGGGTGAGTAACAGCATGCAACAGTGACACTAAGATTACACCAGCAAACATCATGATTAACTGTTACCTAAGCTTGTCATTGGATACAGCATACACCGTAACTAATGACACAGAAAACATAGCCCGAATGAAACTTGCCTGTGATTAGCAATAGATTCAACAGAATTATTTTCATTCCTCCTGTATCCATGAGGTCTGTGAAATCCTTAGATAAAGTATGGAATATTAAGCAAATTACTTCTCTCACGATTATGTGAACTTGCTTTGGGCTTCAGCTGAACATTACTGTAATAGCCTGTTCTGCTACTAATGTGAAGAACTCAGCGTTAATTTTCATTTATTTCAAAGTCTCAGATCTGCCCCTGGCCACATGTCCTGATCATTTTGTAATTTTTAAGCACTGAACAAGGTGAATTAAAATGAATTCGATATACTGTAATGGCATTGTATCAGCCCATAATTCTGTGTAGTTAAATATACCATTCAGATATATTTTTTGCTGTAAAGCTATCATTCCTACAAAGGATTCCATTTCTAGATCGTACACTGCTTTCTTTATCATAGCCACCCAGATAGCAAAGGAATGATGGCCTAGTGTCTGGCCCACATGCCACTATGGAATGATGGTAATGAAATCATCTGAGTCTGGCTGTCAGAATACAGCCACAATTCCACTTTGCTAAGCTCATATCTGAGACAAGATATGGACCTGAATTTATACTGGATCACTTTTATTCCAAAATTGAAGACGGAAAAACCCCACATATGGTTTGGTTGCATATTGTCCATTTTTGGACCATAGTACCAATACCATTACTATAACTGTGCCTTATGTGGCCTGTTATCATCTGTACTGGACAATGTACATAGTATAATTATTCTCAGTTATTCAGAAGAACTTACACTTTTGTACCAACAGACCCCCGGTAGCTTTGAGAGAGCCAAATTTTGCCATTTTTGAACAATGGAGCATTTATAATGAGAGTTTAAAGCATGCCATGCCATCTAATTATCCTGTACTCTCTCAGGGAGATTTCTAAAGCCATATGGTCATATGAGCAAGCTATAAAACTGGGGCTGTGTGTCCATTTTAGCTGAGTTAGAGAGTGGAACGGGCTCAGCCTTTGTGTTCAGCAGGAGACAGAAGGGTTGGGCAGGAGAGAGTATGCATGGTCTCTATATCGCACATCATCCAGGCACCTATTCTGGGAAAGGACTCAGCTCTCATTACTGGCAAGAAGGAGCCGGTCGCACAAAGATCTCACGCTCTGAATCCTGCCCTGGTCTCGGCCATCTGCCCTGCCTAATGGAGTCACCGGGGTGCAAATAGGTCTGTGAGACACATTGAACATCTGAAGAGACATGCACTGCATGACAGTGATTTATGGAAATACGGCGAGGCAAAGATCTACAAGAGCATACAGCATATGAGACAAGAGAATGAAGGCTTGATTTGGTGTTTGCACAAATGGTGGTAGAGGAGGATAAAGCAAGAAAATGGGAATTGGAGTGTATGAATGTATTTATGACATAAAGGGTAATAAATTCTTTGCAGGCACTGGTGTGAGAGTAGCATGAAAAATAGATGGAATAGAGGAATGAGATGGATGTGATTTTTTTAGCAAAGGTGTAAAAGCAAGTGTAGATGTAGAATAATAGAAAGAGCAATGGAGTAATGATCAAAAGGGGAGGTATTCCGTAGAGAATATGTTTATCAAAGGAGAGGAGACTGGGAAGAAAGAGATTAAATGCTTACTCCAAAAGAAACTGTGCGCACATGTAATATTGAGTAAGAAGGTAGACAGCAGTAATATTGAGTAAGAAGGTAGACAAGGTAGAGAGAGAGAGAGATAGAGATAATTGAAGAGCTCCAGAACAAGAAGAATGACTGTAACACAGCAAGATTTGAAAAGCTCCCTGTTCAATAGTTCAGTATGTACAGTATTACACTTTGCACATATATGTTTTATATCACAGCATCTGAAGTCTGTTTTTTGGGCTACTGAAAATGTTTTTAACCCTATCACACTGGCTGTACTAAAAAAAAAAAAAAAAAAAAAAAAGAACGATTTTTCAATGAGAGAGATGGTATCGGAAGAGAAACTTTTGAGCGAGTTGAACAGAAGCAAGTTTCTCTTTCTCTCTCTCCCTCTCTCTCTCTCTCTCTCTCTCTCTCTCTCTCTTGCTCTGGTTTTATTCTGCACATACACACAAAATAGGCTTTTTGTTTGAGGGATGAGCTTGGCAATCACACACCAATTCTCTAGCCGGGCGGGTCAGATTTTGCTGAGGTACTGAAATTGTAAATATTTCTATATAACTCCACATGCAATACTAATATAGCTACATATACCAACTGATGAGAAGAAAGAAAATAACAATACTTAAAAGGGCAACCTAAAATACACAGCTTATAGAAAAGGGCATTATTTCTAACACACAAATACAACATACCTACTCATACACACAAAATATTATTTTTGTTTGAGATTTCTAATTCTATACCATGAAGGGAAAAAAGAAAGGACATTGAGGAGTTACTTGATAGCCTTTTGCCTTTCTTGTTTGCCTCAGGATCATGAAATTGGTAAATAGAATATAAAAAATAGAATATACATCACATAGTCTGGAATAGAAAAATAAATGCATTTGAACTATATAAAAATGTCCAATTGAAACAGTGAAATGTTACAGCAGTTTCTGTTGGTCTTAATTAATTAAGTATTTGATCTTAGGCATGTGTATTTTCCCTAATAAACGTGAATTTATTTCTACATGTGACATTCCTCCAGCAAGGAAGATAAGAAGAAACGGATCTCACACCATATTTTTGTGAATATTGTAAAAATTCTAAAAATCTAAATATGATACATAAATATAACCAAAAAATAAACATTTTTGGTGAATTCTCATCTGCATGAGCCTTTTACAAACTATTGCTAACTAGCAAGTGCCAGTTTGTCAATATGGATCGTTTATTTTTATCATCAAATTGCTGTTAATTTTTTTTTTAGGAAAAAAAAAAACAACATATTTAATGCCTGTAGACTTTTTTCTTTCTCCTAGATTTAATGACAGTCAGTCAGAGTGTCTCAGTCTGAATTTAGAAAAACAGGTATTTAATTGCCGCTAGTAGAGTCATTACAGTGAAAAAATTGTAATTTTGACTGACAGGTCTGTCTGCAAATTTTCACAGGTTTTCATATAGGTCTGAAAGGACTATCTCCACCATATAAAACCCTACCATTCACATATTCACCCCATGTGTTCTCGCTCACTGAAGTCTTGTTGGATGTTCTAATATGACATGTAGAACACAAGACCAAGTGCTTTATATATTTTACATGCACTTTAATTGTGTGTGTGTGTGTGTGTGTGTGTGTGTGTGTGAGAGAGAGAGATATGACACTCACCATGCAGCAGGTAATCTTTCTGAAGTGTGCGAAGTCCTCTGCTCATTCACAATTTTTCCTTTTCATCTCATCAGTTTATATACAACTTTTTTTTTATTTCTTGCTTTCTCCTTCCCCACTTTACTCTGCAGGCTTTCTGTTTGTCACCCATAGGCTCTTGTTGCACTTTTCTATTCTCACTCATTGCTGACTGTAAAAGGGCTATTTTTCTATCCATGCAAACTGGACCACAATTGTGCTTGCCCCCTCCAGGCTGGGTTTGTCTTAATCGCTTGCCCCTGCAGGCTCCACATTATCATTACCCATCACCACCATCTATCAGCCCCTATGAAATCTGTGCAGGTTTGGAGGCCGGGCAAGCCAGGTCTAATTCAAAGCTGAGCAGCTAATGCTGCTTTAAGGCCTGTGTCATTCATACAGAGAGGTCTCCGTCAAAGGAAATGTCAAATGAGGGCTCATGAGAAAAAGCAGCTGCATGAAAGTGTGCTTGAAGTGTGTGTGTGTGTGTGTGTGTGTGTGCTGAACTGTACTACCACCTCAATTTTTATGCATGGTGCGGTTAATATTTACTATATCAACTTATTGTATTTTGTTTTGGCTTCATATTTGAGTTTTGCAGTGTACTGATTTCTAAATGGTGATTGTTGGTGATTACTGGTAATTATTGTATGTGTACAGTGCTGTTTTTGTGTACATCTTATAATTAATAGTTTTAGATCTTCAAACGCAATACAACATAAAACAAAGGCAACCTGAGTGCAGTTTTTATTTATTTATTTATTTATTTATTTTATCAAAGCAAAAAAGTTATCAACCACCTATCACCCATGTGAAAAATTAATTGCCCCCTTAAATCTGTTTCTGCCACCTTTGGTAAATGGAGCACTTATATAGCACTTTTATCCAAAGCGCTTTACATTGTGTCTCATTCACACACACTCACACACCAATGGTAGCAGAGCTGCCATGCAAGGCGCTAACTTGCCATCGGGAGCAACTTGGGGTTCAGGGTTTTGCCCAAGGACACTTCGGCATGTGGAGTCATGTGGGCCGGAAATCGAACCGCCAACCCTACAATTAGTGGACAACCCGCTCTACCAACTGAGCCACACCTTTAGCAGCAATAATTGCAACCAAACACTTTTGATAACTGGAGATCAGTCTTTCACTTACTTCTAGGACTAGGACTTAGTCCTATGCTTTGGAATTGATTCTTGCTGTATAATCCAGTTGTGCTTGAGTTTCAACTTATGGAATGAAGACAAATTCTCCTTTAGGATTTTCTGATGGAGAGCAGAATTCATGTTTCCCTCGTGTAAGACGATACCGAGTACCGATTTCTTGTCATCATGATCAGCCGATACTTATCCCGATCATTCAAGCTCTATATAAGTGATATGTAAGCTTTCTGTTGACAGTCACTGTTAACCTTTTTTTTTCCAGATAAAGTAATACCACAGATGTTGTATTGGTTATATTATTTACAGCAATGTTATAGATTGTTGTTTTAATTGAGAATCGAACAAGTAAACACATTTTGCAATGAACATTTTAATATGTCTTTAAGAATACATGGCAAATGGCGAATTTTTAATTGTTTTTTAAGACCTCATAATAATTCCACACTGGTGATGACATGACTGCAACGCTAAAGTTTAATGTCATCATGTGTTTCATGTCCTCAGATTGTGACCGGTTTGTGAAATCGTCCAAATTTAGAGACAACCGATCAAGTCATAGAATGTGATTGATCGGAGCACCTCTAATGGGTGCCATTTTTTATCAGTGTCTTCCTGATAGTATAGTCATGATTTTGTCCTTGGCTCTTTTGTGACTGGCTGGATGAGTAGTTGCTGTGCTTTTGGAGAAATTTTTGAAGGTTTTGAAGGCCACTTCTGGGAAGGTTCACTACTGGACCGTGTTTTTCAATTTGGCTCTCACAGTGGTTCTTTGGAGTCTCAGAGCCTTTGAAATAACTCTGTAACCCTTCCCAGACTGATGTATTTCAATCATCCTCTTCCTCACAATTTCTGGAATTTCTTTAAATCTTGTCATAATGCGTTACTGGGTAAGACCAACTTCATGAAAAAGGTCTATTTAAGTGTTGATTTGAATGAACAGGGTTTGCAGTAATCAGGCTTGGTTGTGTCTAGTCTGAACCCCAACTGAACCCCATTATGAATGCAGTTTCATAGATTTGGGGAATTATTAGCTACAGGAGAAAATAGATTTTCACACAGACCCAGTTAATATTGGAAAAAATTTTTGCTTCAATAAATAACATTATCATTAAAAAACTGTATTTTGTGTGTACTCGGGTTGCCTTTGTTTTATCTCAGATTTTGTTTTCATTTCTGAAACAATTTAGTATGAGATATACACAAAAACAGAAGATCTCAGGGCAAATACTTTTTCACAACACTGTATGTATTTATTATTGTATGTGTCTATTTGCATGTATGTATGCATTTTTAAAGTGCACAGTGTAGACATTATGTTCTCTGTTTGTGTTGAAGTGCCAGTATTGCACATGGTACTTCAACACTTCCAATTCAGACAGTCAATTCAGGCAATCGTGTGTGTGTGTGTGTGGGTGTGTGTGTGTGTGTGTGTGTGTTTTCTTGGTGGACATCTTCCCTACTGCTTTTCACACAAGCCCTAGCACAGCTAAAAGAGAATAGGAGAGGAGGCCAGGCCGCTTGGGGGACTCGGCCCTGTTAATGAACATGCTGCACTGGCAGGAAGGCTTGGTCTGATCAAAAATACATATGGAGCAGAGCACAGTGCCGTGGCAAAGATATGCCAGGACCTGCACACCCAGAGCTTTCAAAACTGGGACTGATGTCTTCAGAGTGTACTGCCACTCAGCTCGGCGCAATACACACATGGCGTCCTGGGTGTTAGCTTATCCTCACTCTCAGACTCGCATACAGAAGCACACTTATGTGGAGTCCTCACATGGTGCTGTACACTGCTTGTATCCTGTGCCATGTGTTACTTATTATAGAGAATCTTAGCAATCTTAGTAGAATCTAGCAGTGCCTGTTACAGTACTGCTCTTTCACTGCTTCAAAAAAATCTGCTTAGGTTTTCTCTACACTTCCCATGCACCTATTGAATCATATTTGATTTTGCTCTTGCATATTTTAGTTCTCTGAATGTCTCCTGTCACTTTGCTAATTGTGATATAAAACAAATTTATTATAATCTGTTAGTTTATGTATGTGTTTTTATACAGGTATCCACTGTGACAGTGTCTGCCCTCAGGGCTTCTGGGGGCCAAACTGCTCCATGACCTGCTCATGCCAGAATAGAGGCTCATGCTCCCCTGAGGATGGCACTTGTGTGTGTGCACCGGGCTACCGTGGTACATCCTGCAAAAGATGTAAGCATTCCTTTCAATATCTCACTAAATTGCTCAAATGATGGAGGGTCCTGGTAATAAATGTGGATTCTGTCCCATGTGGAGTTAAGTGTGTGTCCCAGTGAGAGTCTGAGGAGAGCAGCACTTAACCCTGGGTTAAAAGTGCATGCCAGCCAGCACTTCATCACGGGCCAGCTCGTAATCATTGCATTCGCACTCTAGGCCCTGCTTCCTGGGGATAGTCTAGGGCAAGGGATGGCTCTCATCAAAAGCAACCTCTCACACCCTCTTCTTCCCTCTCCATCAGTGTGCACAAATGATAAGGCTGTTGATTGCTGATCATTTTCCAGTGAACAAAATCTGTAAACAGAAGCCAGTGACTGTTTCGGTGTTTGGGCACAGAATTGGAAGTGTGTGTGTATGTGTGTGTGTGTGTGTGTGTGTGTGTGTAGGCATTAGAGAGTAGAAAAAGAGACGTGATAAATTCTCTAAAGCGACTGTTCTACAGTAATCTTAATTACAAGGGGACCACCACCCACAGAAAGCGAGGTCAGCCAGCTCAAGCTGCTTTCTCTCACTGCTTAGCAGAACAGAAATGGAAGAAACTCAAGTTCATAATGAAGAAAAATGAGTGAAGAGTACCGCTTTGGGAAAAGCTTGATTGACATGCAGGAGCTGGAGAATGGGGAAAGAACCACTAATTCACACCAACCACCTCACTCTTGAGCCCATTTCTATTTATTGCAGAGTTCTCGTCATATCATAAACTACTGTATTTCTAGTTTTCTTGAACTTAGTTTATTGGAACTACTTTGCATGTGCTTTGACAAGCTCCGGCATGAACCCCAATGCAGATGAAACTGATAAATATTAATGGCACAAAGCTTTTCTACCATGCACTAAATAATGCTCTGACCTTTTTACCTACCTCTCTTATTTCACTGCTCTTAACTCTTCTTTTCACTGGTCTCCTCTCCTTCATTCGCATGCCAGTTTGTTCGCCTGGGTTCTATGGGCATCGCTGCAGTCAGACATGCCCCCAGTGTGTGCACAGCACTGGCCCATGCCATCATGTTACAGGCCAGTGTGAATGCCTGTCTGGATTTTTTGGCCCACTGTGCAGTGAAGGCAAGTAGCTCATCTTTCCTTCTTTTCACTTTACCATTCCCTCTCTCTCTCTCTCTCTCTCTCTCTCTCTCTCTCTCTCTCTCTCTCTCTAGCGTAATGTATCTTGCATGTATCTTGTGTTTAATCTGCCTCTGATCTAGCTGATGCAATGACTGTTCATACACATCCAGTTTATTACAAAGGATGATGACAGTGTTTGATACATAACTTTAATGAAACGACATTGTGTTAAAGCTCAAATCACTTGCAGTGGGGCAGATTATGTGAAAAATTATAACAACATTAGGGTGATACAGCTTATATGATCATCTTGCACTATGCAATCCCCAGACTGGTACAGTATGGCACTCAGTGGGGAGTGGGGTACGGTACTCATTTGTGGCACAGCCAGCTGACTCTGCTTATCCATCGCACTGCAGATAATTGGCATTATCACTGACACTGACAAATAACCTTCAGAGGAAATCTGAATATTGCTGAGGCCATTCTTTCTGACTGAGACAAACAGCGAAGCATCAGATCAATCCCGTGGTTATCCTGTTCAATGCACTTGAACAAGGGAGAGAAAAGAAGAAAAGCAAGTTTGGTGCAATATACAGTAGCCTCTTCACATTTAGTTTTAATTGAGTCAGAAAAGACCTAACAGATTAGTGATTTTTTTCACTGCTTGAGCACACATAATTGAACATATGGGTGTGATAATTAGATTACAGAAGGATAGAGCAGTACCACAACTGAAACTGTTAGGGCACTAATACATTTTCTTAATATCTTTCAGTCTGTAGCTCTAACTTGGTAGTTTGGGTTCCTATTTTAAACTCTCTGGGTTCAGTCTCTGCCTCTCAGGCCGTCTGTGCACTTAAGCATTACTAATAAGTGGTGACAATTTTTTTTTTCCAAATGATTAGTCAGCCAGTGTTGTCAAGTTCCTTTGTATAGCCAGTTTTCAGTCTTGTTATCAGCTGAGGCACCAGTTCATCAGATGATGTGAGACCAGGTCTGAAATGGAGTAGTCTGGCCAAAGACTGGAGAAAAGAAATTCCCTGATTGGCAGAAAAAAATCTACAAAAGGGAATAAACAGACTACTAACCTGGAGCATTAATTAAACATATTCATGGCCACACATATCTTAGTTGGCATAGCTGTACATTCCATACATACAATAATGAAATCGTGTCACCCGTTGTGACTATTTTCACCATTAAAGCCCTGTCAGTTACTCAGCATCACACTCTTAGTGAATATAAATGAAATGAAATAAAATGAAAGCACATAGGCACTGTAACATTATGTGACATTTGTTTACGGGGGAGGGGAAATATAATCTTTAGTAGTTTTTTTTATGTATCAACTACTTGGTAATGATAAAATATTTCACAAGTTATTAATAAATCATTCCAACTTCACACATTGGAAGTCCATGTTATTATACTGCATTAGGAAAGCCTTTTGTAAATTTTCTTTTATTTAACTATCTTCCTTGGTAGTATACTGAGGCACTGGTAAGCCTCAGAGCCTTAGCGCTTACTTAACAAGTTTGTATTTTTCAACCTGCCTTGTCAGCTAGCCAGGGACATGACAAAGATTTCATAGAGATTATAGGTTTCAGGCTAATGATTGGGGACTTATTTTTAAATTCAGCTTTGAACACTGTGTTCAAGGAGAGAATAATGGAGCTCACTAATACTGTGTTACAGCTTGATGAGAGCTGGTCCAATATAAAGTGTGGATTTATTACATGGCTTCCTTTCAACCCAAATTAATTAATTTATCATGCCTAGCTACATCAGTTGAACGGGGCAGAAGGGTGAAATTCAGAAGGTGCAGAAGGATGAAGTTCAAATAAATAAAATGTCAATCTGATGATGCTTTTATACAACCATCACTGACATTTAGTGGAGTTTTGAAATAACAAAATTTTAAGAGAAAGACTGCACCTAAAGCAACACCTTTCTCTTAGCTTTCTGGCCAACGCACGACCTTTTGCTTGTATTTCCGCATTTGTAAATCATTTTGAATAAAAGCATCTGCTAAATGAATAAATGTAGCTGATTTGTTGAACTGACTGTTTAGGAGGTGTCCATTTCTAGAACAGCACAGATCTCACAGCAGTGCCAGATGCAAGGTAAATTAGTGTTGTTGTTTTTTTTATTATTATTAATCCACGCAATACATCATTGTATAATAGCAATT
The DNA here is from genome assembly GCA_022414735.1 of Noturus placidus. NCBI lineage: Eukaryota > Metazoa > Chordata > Actinopteri > Siluriformes > Ictaluridae > Noturus > Noturus placidus. The sequence continues at coordinate 16,724 of JAFFST010054070.1, forward strand.
TAAACAGGGGCTTTTATGATGGATGCTCCACATAAACATATTTATGAAAGTGTGCAAATGTTGATATGGTCAAATTTTCTGTAAGAAGACCATTTATTTGACATGTATGTGAGGAGTCTCAGGTGTCGGTGCTTTGTAACAGTTATGGGAGAGGCCTCAGAACAGCGGACTTTGTGTTTTCCAGTTTCTCTATCACATGACATGCCCTGTTTTTTATTTACTTGAAGAGAGCAAAAATGAGAGGCTGGTGGGGGAATGACTAATTATAGCTTTTATAATAACATACTGTAAGTGATAACCAGAACTAACTTGTTTCATGGACAAACCACAACATTAAATATAACAGTAAACTGAGAAATGGGTAGTTCTTTAATGAATAAAATGCTATTATTGGAAAGTATTATTATTGGAAAATAACTAAATTTGTGTCTGGCTGCTTCACACCACCTTTGATTATTTCCTTAGATAAATAATCTTATTTCATGAACCATAATGGAGGATGTTTTTTTGTGTGTTTTTATTTAATATGTAAACACAAGAGTAGGCCACATTGAGCTTTAAAAAAAAATGTCACATATTTTATTCACTGTTCAGCTGTACATTTTTACCTACAGTGACATAGTCCATCACATGGGTGATGGAAGTCCTGTAAACTTATTTAAAACTATAAGACTCTCAACACTTTTCCAAAAAAAAAATTGTAAAATGGCTCTTGTTTTACTATTCTCCTTTTATTGTCAACAATAATTTTCATTTGAATTTCATTTTAATCTTGAACACCCCTGACACCAATGTTGTTTTTTTTTTTTTACACCACACCTACACACTTTACAAAATGCACAGTGTTCCTCTAGTTTAACTTATCTATATAGTCGAACCAAACAGCCCCTTCAGCAGGAAATTTTCTGGGCTGTTTAGCTGCTGGCTGCTCACTAGCATCCATTGTTGGAGTTTGAGACCATGAACTAAGCATTAATCAACAGGCAGAATTGGCCAGTTATGCTGAGTGGTGCTCAATAGCTTACTGATCCCAGTGTTGCTGTGATTATACTCACCAGTATTTTGTGAAACAAACTTTTTTGTTGTTGTTGGTAAAATTGAATTGTGTAAAAATTGAATTGTATATTTATGGCTGTGAGACCACAACAAAGGCAAAAAAGGGTAAACTTTGATACTTGACGGGTATGCTATAGTACACCATTCTATTATAAGATACATGTATATTTATATTGCTATTCTGAAAACTGAGTCAAACTGGTTTGATTTGCTCCACACTGTGGTTTCTATTCTTATACAGTTGTCTGAATGAAGGGTGCCACTGGCCTCTTCCACTATTTTAAAGAGTGTAAATATTGATTGTGTGCTAAGAGTACTACAGAAGTACATATTTGATATAAGTTGTCTTTCAGGTCAGTGAAGCATATTTCCAAGTCAAACTAACAAACCTTAATATCCAATTCCCCTTACATAGCATCCACCAGAGACTAAATGAAATATACACAACTCAAGATAATAATTAACCAGTCTTTTCATGAATAAAGGAAAGGCAATGAGCATATATAGAATTCACTTTCATGGCTTTCAGAGCTGTCTCATGAATAAATGTTTAATATGTTAAAGCAGAAAAAGGATAGACTCTGGGAAAGAGGCCTAGAAAAAAAACACTGGGTTAATTTGTCTAGATCATAATTACTAGAAGAGAGGTAGGGCACATGAGAACTGTAGTTCAGTCAGTGTTGTTGTACTCAGTTGTCCAGCTCTACAGTAATGTGTCCATGAGAGCTCTAATGAAGCTTTGACAGGCAGAAGGACGATGTTGAGAAGAGGAGACAATACCCCTGAAACAAGAAGGAGTGAGTCTCTGTAGCTAATAAGAGTCTGCTTTGAGAGAGTTGAAAGAGGCTGTTTCTTAAGGAAGGAGGTCCGTGGAGATATGATTATTAAAATAAGCCACTGTCACAAAGATTTAATGTGAACTTTTCTTTAAAGGAGACACCTTATCTGATTCCTCTGTGCCATCCCATATTTCCTACACAGCACATGCATCTGTTTACATGCGACTGCTTTCTCTCCTTGTCTTTAGTAAGGGGACAAATATTTTGCTGTATGTACCTGATTAAACTCCCCTGTCCTTCTCCCTCAAAAGAAACGAGAAAGGGGTTGTAAAGACTCAATGGAACTTTAATCTGAAATGAAATCTCTAAATGAGTCAAATGTCTGAAGGCAGCTGAAATATTCGTTTTATTAAAAATGTACACAAGATCTAATTTTAATTCCATGGCACATCAGTCGTCTTTGTTCTTGTGCATGGTGAATACGCACAGATGGATAAATGGGGATAGATGTGCATGGTCTGCTCAAACAGGCTCTGAATCCATATCACTCACTTCTTCATTCTCTATCATCAAATGCCCTGGCTCTCAGAAATGTCACCTCGATTAATGTAGCACATGAAGAGTTAAGCATGGTTGTGCTGATAGTTTTTGATAATTTACTGTTCTGTCACTGCAGTGAAATCTACCACCTGGTGAAGTTTACTTACAAATATGGCTTCATAGTTCACATGCACAGAGCTATTATCTTCAGATGCATGTTAAATTAAGTTGTTCAATTGTTAAATTAAGTGCTCCAAAAAGTGGGTTGTACACTTCAGGTATATGTAGATTATGTTGATGCAGGAACATACATTTATTTTTAAACTGTAATATGCATATAAAAGTGTGCAATAGTACATACTCTGCAAAAGTCTTAGGCACCCTAATTTTTTTTTAAATACAAATTTTGTCTTAAATGTTTATTTTATGACTTCTGCATTATTGAGTGAAGAAAAAATAATTTTCCACAAACATTACTTTTTCAACAAAAAATAAAATGTTACAGAAAAGTGTTTGTGTGGCAATAAAGAAAGCAACATATTACACAATACACCACTTTTTAGACCAAAATCATAATCATAAGTTTGTCCTGGTTTATCTGCACAAACAGAAAGGATAGTCAGAACCTCCAGAAGAATTGTGACAGATTCTTCAAGATGCTCAGAAAAACGTACCAGCTGAAATCCTTATAAAACTGCACAAAGTGTACCTGAGATGACTGATGCATTTTTACGGGTTGTTATACATAATATTAACTTTGTTTAGTATATTACTATTCACTACTTTGAATAGTGGACTTTTTCATGTACAAATGTTTCAATTCATAGCATTTCTTTGCATATGCCTATGACTTTTGCAAAGTCTATATACATACATACACACACACACACACACACACACATATATATATATATATATATATATATACTGTATATATGTATATATAATATATATATATACACAGAATTTATAGCATTTCTTTGATGTGCAAAGCCTACACACACACACACACACACACACATATATATATATATATATATATATATACATACATACACACATACATACATACATACATACATACACACACATACACACACATATATAGCATTTTTAGCATTTCTTTGCATGTGCCTATGACTTTTGCAAAGTCTATATACACACACGCACAGATATATATATATATATAGATAGATAGATAGATAGATAGATAGATAGATAGATAGATAGATAGATAGATAGATAGATAGATAGATAGATAGATAGATAGATAGATAGATAGATAAAATTTATTCTTTTCCTCAAAATTCTACAAACAATACCCCATAATGACAACATGAAAGAAGTTTGGATGAAATCTTTGCAAATTTCTTAAAAATAAAAAAACAAAAAAGCACATGTACATAC
>JAFFST010054070.1:23866-42921 GCA_022414735.1 Noturus placidus
TATATATAGTGAACCCGAGCATTATTGGGACCTTTAAAATGTTCATATATAAAATGAACCATGTGCATATTTTGAGCTTAAAAATATAGCCTTATGTTAACACCATTTTTAAAAATGTCTCATGTCAAATTCACTTAGGTTTTCACCTCGATGATAGTCGGCAAAGAGGCTTTACTTTTGTGCTGCTTTATACTAGTAAATTATACTTCACAGCACAGATGTTATACTTGAGTGTAGTGTGCTGAGTATGTTGTCTTTGGCAGTGTGTCCCAGTGGCAGGTATGGGAAAGCTTGTGCTGAAGTGTGTCTCTGCATGAACAACGGCACGTGCAACCCTATTGACGGCTCCTGCCAGTGCCTCCCCGGCTGGATTGGAGATGACTGCTCACAGGGTATGAATCAATTAACCCCTCTGAATTTCCTCTCTGTCATTCTGTCAGCTCTCTGCTTTTTTCTTCTCTCCACCTTCTCCCATCTCTGTATCATTTCCTTTCTTCTTCATTCTCATGTGATTATAGTTATACAAACTTTTATATATGCATATGCCAACACTTTGTACATGTTTATTTGCTGTGTGTGGCATGGAACACTTGATATTTCATGAGGATTGTGGGAATGGGAACTTGTAAATATGTGTTTAAGAGACCCAACTGTGATGGTGTGTCTGGCATCTGCAGCATGTCCTATAGGGCAGTGGGGTCCTGACTGCCTCAACTCATGCAACTGTCACAACGGAGCCCAGTGTAGTGCCTATGATGGGGAGTGCAGGTGCAGCCCTGGCTGGACGGGCCTTTACTGCACACAGCGTGAGCCTCATTCTCTCTTCTCTCTTTTTCTCATTCTACTCTCTCTCTCTCTCTCTCTCTCTCTCTCTCTCTCTCTCACACACACACACACACACACACTCACACACATACTCAACTATTATGCATTGGTCACAGTCAAACAGTGGCACCTGCTGGCATTGCAGTAAAAGCACACTAGTTGTTATAAAGAAAAAGGAAACAGTTGTGTATTATCTTATAAATATATTATAATTGGAATGATCTTGAGATATAAATGGATTTTTCATATGAAGCACGGATCTTATTAAGATCTAACCGCTCATGTCACAATAAATGGTGTTTTACTGTAAAACAGCATTCACATGGTATAAACAAATATCCTAACCACAGCATTTTCTGTCACCTTATGGACTCAATTAATCATTGGTATAATATTAAGTAATTTTTATTTGTTCCCAGTTGGTCTTCATTCATTTTTTCATATGAACAGTGGTGTGTGCTTCGTTTTTCTTGAAGGATGATGAAATCCGTTTGTCTTTTTCTGCAATGTTTTTCTCCAATGGGCTCATTAGCTTAGTGTCCTTGCTGTGTGGACTTTGTGTGTTCAGAGAAGTGCCAAATTAAAGGAAAACCAGTGGCGCTCTTCTTTGGGAATCATTTTGCTAGCATGGTAACTGTCCTGTTGCCTGCATACGGTCCTCATAGACCCCATAGGGTCACTGGCTGATTCATCACCTTTATCATGTGCTGAAGCTTCTCTATCCTGATTGCAGTGGTCTCTTCCAGGATAAGAATGTACCCATCCAAAGGGTACTAGGGCTTGCTGAATTGTTTTGAGAATATGGTGTAAGTCATATGCTACCACCTTCACAATCACATATCTCAACCCAAGTAAAATGCAGAGAGTTTGAACCAATGTGCTAGACAGCACTCTCCATCCATAGACGAATGGTGTTCATACCTCCCCAGTGCAGTTCCAGAGAATTATAGAATTAATGGCAAAGAGCATTGAAGTGCTCCTGAGGGCTCACAGTGACCCAGTACCTTACTCTTTCTGTCACTTGTTCAGGCTGCCCATCAGGCTTCTATGGGCGTGACTGTGCTGAGGTGTGCCGCTGTCAGAACGGAGCAGACTGTGAGCATATCACGGGCCAGTGTACCTGTCGCACAGGCTTCATTGGTAGCAGCTGCGAGCAAAGTGAGTGCTGTTATGTATTTGTGAGTCTGGGTGTTAGGGAATTTATGGAGTAATTCTGCTGTGGTGTTGGGTGAGAGTGTGTGAGTAAGCCATATTTGTAGTGCCCGAGCTCTGCCTATTAGCTCTATGTGTACTCTGTATGCAGAGTGTCCTCCTGGGACGTTTGGCTATGGCTGTCAGCTTCTGTGTGAGTGCTTGAACAATGCCACCTGTGACTACGTGACTGGAACCTGTTACTGCAGTCCTGGATACAAAGGAATTCGCTGTGACCAGGGTAATCAGACTGCTCCCTCATACACTCATGGTGCTGTACAAAATGTATGTCTCATATACACACATAATTAGTTTTGAATAATAGCCTAAATGGCACTAAATATTTGGGGTGGGTTTAATTTTTCTTCCTGTTCCTCATTAAATAATTTGCTTTTGTACATGCTACTTTGGTATACGGTGTAAATGTATGAAACGGTCAAATGTGAAAATTATCTCTCACTCTCTGTTTCTCTCTCATCCATGCATGGTTATTTTCAAGCTTCTTCAAATACAGAGAAAACACATATTAAACACATTCAATTTGTGTGTCTGTTAGCGGCCTTGATGATGGAGGAGCTGAATCCCTACACTAAGATCAGTCCAGCCCTGAGCTCCGAGCGCCAGTCAGCTGGCGCTGTCATGGGCATCATCTTTCTACTCCTCATCATCATGGCCATGCTTAGCCTGTTTGTGTGGTACAGACAGAGGCAGAGGGAGAAGGGTCAGGACATGCCGAGTGTGTCCTACACACCAGCCCTGCACATCACCAACACTGACTACTCACTCTCTGGTGAGACAGTTGTATTGATAAAGCATGAAAATCCAATGTGGAGGTTATATCAAGACCTCTTCTGTCAGTGTGCTGGATCTCTTGTTCTGTGCAGCACAACTAAGCCTCTGTGTTTGTAATGAGATTGGATTTTGCATTTTGCAAGAGCTGCATTTTCGAGTCCTGAGACAGGAAAATAATAAACAGTTACTGTTAAGGACTAAAGACGGTTGGGCATTTTGGGTTGCATTATGAGTATATAGTGGTATAACACCTACTTATACAGTGGTATAAGTATAGTGGTATAACACCTTTGCATTGCTAATTTAGTGGACCTAAGCCAATTTTGTTTCTCATTTCTCGTTTCTCAGTTGGTATTTTCTTGGTCAGAAATTAATCTACCTCCACATCTGAGCAGGGTGGTTTTACCAAATAATGGTTTGGTTCTTTCTTACCAAAGAATGGTTAAAGCAGAATATAGTTAATAATTTGGGATGGCCAAGTCAAAGTTCCGACCTTAATCCAATAGAAATGGTGTTGAAGAACCTGAAGCAAGCCATTCATGCGAGGAAACCCACCAACATCCCAGACTTGAAGCTGTTCTGTACTGAGGAACGAGCTAAAATTCCTTTAAAAGAAAAAAAAAATAAAGTGCAGGACTGATCAACAGTTACAGGAAGTTTCAGTTATTACTGTACGGGGAACCCTATTTGCTTAATAGGGTTCTGATGATCTACTTTGATGATGTTTTTTAGGCACCACTATACACTATTTACTTCAACATACTTCAACTTAAATAGGCTACAACTTAAAATAAACAACCAAGTTGTAGCTAGAGAAAATGGAATATGCCAGCCGATGCTGGATATAGGCTGAAGAAATATGCTTAGAACATATATTTCATTGAACACAAAATTTATATTGGCCAGGTGGTTACCACTGAGATATTGATGATAGCCCTAAGATATCGATGAGATGTCCATCAGTGAAATTCTAATTATTTGCCTTTATGAAATGATTACTGCACTACATTGTGCTCATTTGGTTTTTAAAAGAAATAAGAAGCAATGATTTGATCAGATATCACTGCGGCATGCTTAATCATACCTCTCGATGATCATTTATTCCAACTCAACATCTTAGTGCCACCTGTCACCAGGTTACCACCTACGCAGATTGTGAGGAAAATACAGAGAATATATCTATCATGATCTTGTTTTATTGTTTGCGCTTGTGTTATGAACAAAATCAGGGCCTTATAAATGTGTTCTCTTTCAATCAGACACATCTCAGAGTAACAGTGGCCAGTGTTTCTCCAACCCCAGCTACCACACTGTGGCCCAGTGCAACATTCCCTCCTCCAACACTAACAATCTGGATGGCACTCTAACTCTGAAGGCAAGCACTTCCACACACACACACAAACCAATTACCCACACATGACCTTTCATATAACTACAAAAACAAGCCTTGAACATAATTAGCATCTTTTAACCGTGACGTATTTTGTTTCACACAGAAGGGGGATAGGAGCAACTCAGAATGGAGAGCGTATTGCAATCTGAATGACCTTGGTTAGTATCTATGCTCTTTATCTCTCTTTTTATCTCCTGCTGCAATTACTACATGAGAGTTTGACACATGCAGACATGCTCATATAATTTTGAAAACAAATTACGTCACCAAGTTCTAACTACAATCTACAAAAAATTGAAGTGACTTTTCCATATCTACATACACAGCTCTACATACATATCTACATACATACATAGCTGCTGTCCAGGAACTGTAGAATAAGCAGGGGCCCATCATCCTGCTGAGTAGTGACTGCTGATGGCAAATGTTTTGTACTAGAAAAGCTTCCAGGCCTGGCATGTGGCTTTTCCCTGCTGTGGCTTTAATAGGTCCTCACTGTTGGTACTCTCTCACACACACAAACAAAAGGTCCTACTCAGTCTACATTCCCCAGGGTCACCATGAACAAGACAGGAGGAAACACATTAGTTCTGTGCCCATCATCTCAGGCTTCTCAACCTGATATGTCTGAGTGCGGGACAGATGATAAGCCTGCAGCGGCATGAAAGAGGCAGGAGGCAGAGGATTTAGTCTCTGGGTTGGGTTTTCCATCAGTTTCCATAGAGGAAGTAAGATTACACTACCTGAAATTACAGACTTGGACAGCAAGAGGCTGAGTTTTCCTAACCTCAGTTAAACATGACATCATATTCTGTCTGGTGGTTTCATGACTTGTTAAAAGGAAAGATCACAGTATTTAAGTTGAACTGTAAAATGTAATTAATTGAACTTGCTCTGAATTGTGTTTAGTTTTCTAAATGAAGTCCTGTTGCCATTAAGCTCGCTTCATTTTCTAGAAATTTTAAGTTTAATAAATTTTCAGTCCAGAGTTCATTTCATTTTGTGGATAACAATTACACCAAAACTGTAAACAGAGCTGAATAAAGGATAAACACAGGGCACTTTAGAATTTGCTGATGGCTGATAACCAATTTGTAATCATGTTTCTGCAGATAGCTTTTACTCTGGTAGCAGGAGGCAATGGAAATACTCACACAGCTTTTATCAGTTGCTTCCTGCTTACCGTATGTTAAGTGCACTTAAGTTTAAATTCTTAACATCACCTTGAACATTTTGTAACATTCCTACCTGGGTGATCACTGAAGTTACCCTCTTTTCCTGGGTAAATTGTTTTGCACAAGGATATCAAGAGAATTGTAAATCAGACAGCTTTCTTCTGCAGAACTCAGTGTGATATTGTATATTACCTGATCCTCATCATTTGGTAAACACATTGAATCAGGCTTTCCATCTTAAAACCTGTTTGATGTGTATAAAATTAAATTGTGTATTACTATTTACAACATGAACATTTCTAAGCATACACATTTCTGTTTGTCTGTGCTTTACTGAATTAGGTGTGACACAAGAGGATACACTGACACTGCAAGACAACAGAGCCACACAAGTTGCTAAAGGTAATAATCCTGGGATGCACAATTTCAGAAGTTCTGGCATGGGCAAACATGATTGTACAAAATAAATATTACATGCAAACATTTACTTTTTGCACTAAAACAAACAAAAATCATTCTCAAATATTTTTTTTTAAATAACAGTATTTTATCTGTGGGAAATATATTGGCACATTAAAGGAGCTTTTAAGATAAATGAAAATATTTTTCTTAGGAAAAAATGCATATTTAATAATTTGTCTTTTGAGAAACCCATTATGAGATTTCACACGTGTAAAATACCCTGATCATCCAAGAGTTTTCAACAAAAAAGAGACCAATGGTTGTTGAACTGTCAGATAATAGAGATAGAATAGTGCTTAAATGCAGTTAAAAATAACATTATGCACGATCAGGATCATAATAAGAACGCTTTCGAAGACTGAAACCAGTTGAAAATTTGCCAGGAACTGGACACATGAGCATACTGCGAAAAACAGGAGTTACCCATGTTCCCGGACACACATGAACCCCTGGACACCCTGCCAGGGACAGAGTGAAACACCCCCAACACATTATTTTAATACATTCTTCAACTAAAGGTCTTAACTCATAACTTCCATATAGAAAAAGCCAAAGAAAACACTGCTGCATCTCATAATTCCTACTCAGGAAACATTCATCTCCACCTCGAATTCACCATTAGATTATTGTTGATGGTACCATGCAGACACCCTAAAGATGGCTGTGGATGTTCTTCTTTAGATAGCCTATAGACTATAGACTAAGAACAGTTTACACTCAAGTCTCCATCATTGAACAGTTAATAACTTCAGTTTGATACAATAGACTTAAAGTTAAAACTCCAATGAAGCTCATACTCAAGTTCCTGTTAACACAATTTGTACTTTTTGATGCTATGGTGTACAGTTATAGAAGAAACACTATTTATAATCACATTATCCAGTGTCACCCAGAAGAGGATGGGCTCCCTTTTAAATCTGGTTCCTCTCAAGGTTTCTTCCTCTTATTGTCTCAGGAAGTTTTTCCTTGAAGAAGACTTCAAGTGCAGAAACATACAGGCCATACCACAAAATTCAAAGCACTCATCAGCAGTAAGAATCAGAAAGCCAGATTAGAATTCACAAAGCAATTCAGAGATGAGCCACAAAAGTTCTGGAACCAAGATGAACCTCTACCAAAGTGATAGAAATGCCAAAGTGTGGAGAAAGAACGTATGTGCTAATGATCCAAAACATACAAACCAAAACTAAATGAACAAAATCAGCATGTTTACTCAGAACCAAAACCATGTGGTTTGATCTTAGAACATAAAGGCACTTGGACATCCCTGTGTAAGGGTCTCCAACCTCTAATTTCGTTCTGTATATATTTATTCAAAGGAAACAGGAAAATAATTTTATACTTTGTCCTTTAGCTTTCTGATGCTTGTTCTCTGTGCTGGTCAGTTACATCAAGACCCTCACGGTTTCTGACAGCCCATAGCAACCACTTAAGGCCATGAGCCCTTACCTATCTCACTGCTGTTTCGTGGGTCTGCAATTAATCTGATCTCTACCTTCATCACAACCTCAGCCTCCAGACAGACAGACAAACACACACACACACACACAGCTTCTTAAATTGATCTCTTAGGTCCAGTGTTGTCTCAATTCTGTTGTAAACAGCCTAACAAAGGGAGCCACTGTAGGTGAGACTGGATCAACTTTCAAGAGTTTGGCTGCTGACCCTGAAAGCCCTTGCTTACTTGGCCAATAATAATCTGTTTTTGTACTAATGGAATATATGTGACTTTTGATAATCAGCTGCCTTTTTTTTATCAATTTACTGGTATTGAAAATGTTTATAAAAGTGTTCTTGGTAATGCTCCGTGTCTATCTGATTGCCTCTTCTGATAATGTTTCTAGTATGTCGACATTTATCTGTTTAGGATAAATCAGTATAGCCACCAGCCATTCAATAACCAATTGTTTGGAATGCACACCTACACTGCTACACACGCTTCCATGCTCAGCACTTTCACCCTCCCCCCTGCTTTAGCTGCAGATAACGTGCATGGCTGTATGCTAGAGGGTGTAATGCAATTCTCTCCCCTGAATTTTAACAAGACTCTCCTCTAGGATGTTGCAGTATGGCCAGTCCACATAAGATGTTCTTGTCTGCCCTAGACACTGCGACTAGGGTTACATCAATAGCTGCATAGTACTATATAATACTGTTTTTACATAGTGTGTTTACACAGCATTAATCTTACTGAAGATAACCTGAAAGTCTCATGAACTCTGTTTTCCTCATCTAGTTCTGCTGGTACAGAATTTATATACAGTATCTGTTTCTATGTGGTCTGCAGACTACATCAAGCCATCCATGTGCAGCTCCAGCTCCTGCTCTCTGAACAGTGAGAATCCATATGCCACCATCCGGGACCTACCAAGTCTGACCTGCAAGCACACAGAGAGCAGCTATGTGGAGATGAAGTCTCCTGCACACAGGGACCTGGCCTTCTGCACCAGCACTAACACTACCACCCACACCTCTGCAACCAGGAACATCTATGACATGGGTGAGTTAGATGTGAGGAAGGGCTTCAGAAATGCAGTCAGGTAATGTTATTACTAAAACCATTTTTTGCTTTCTGTTGCATCCACAGGATGTTATACAAAATATACCTAAAATATTTCAAATAAAAGTATTGCTCAGTGATAACTTTGAAACCTTTTTTTTTGGTAATTTCTGTGTTCCTAGAGGGGGGAAATTCAGTAAAGAAAAGTAAGTGTACCATTTAGGTTCGCTTTGTTGGTATACAGTTACTGACTGTAGCCAAGCTGTTGCTATACACTATAAATCTGTTTCTTTTGTTGCCAACCTGTACCCGAGTCATCATGGGAGCACCATGAGATGGCCCTGTATGGAAGCGCTGTAGACCAAATACCATGAGTGGTTCCTCTTGTCACATTACTTCCTGTTACAAGTTTTGTGATAGTGGAGAAAGGGTTATTATGGGTGGAGAGACAGAATGCCTCATCCATGTATGGAGGCATTCAGACAAAAATGATAGTGTATGCATGCAATTTTAATGCAAAGTTTTCTGAAGGAGAAATTAAGAACTATCCTATGTATTATTAAAATGTAAGCATAATTATTAAATAAGAAAATATTTGTATTGATTTCTTTGTACACTATTTTGTCATCAATATGTGGACACCCCTCCTAATTATTGAGTTCAGGTGTTTCAGCCACATTGCTAACAGGTACATAAAATCAAGCCATGGGAACTTCATGGCCAGGCAGCTGCACACAAGTCTAAGATCATTGAGCACTGCCTACTGAAATGTATAATGCGAACAGTAAAATGTGGTGGCGGTTGGATAATGGTTTGGGCTAGGCTGTTTATTTTCAGCTAAGAGTAATATTAATGCTACAGCATACAAAGACATTTTAGACAATTGTATGCTACCAATTTTGTGGCAACAGTTTCAGGAAGGGCACAGAGCCCTGACCTCAACCCCACTGAACACCTTTGGCATGAATTGGAACGTTGATTGCAAGCCAGACCTTCTCATTCAACATCAGTGCCTGGCCTCACAAATGCTCTTTTGACTGAATTGTATTCCAATGTTCAGGCCAAATTGATGACAATACCCTTAAATACCTCATATGAGAATAGTCCACCAACCAAAAATATCCAGCCAAGGGCAGTCTTGTCAGAAACGGACACTGATGACATAAACTGTGCATGGAAAAAGATGCACTATATTGCCTAAATGCACACCTACTGGACATGATGGACCAACAACATGTGTGTGTGTTTAATAAAGTGACTCTTAAATATACATGATGCTTTAAAAGCCCAGCATTGCTACTACACCTGATACAGTCACAAAACTTTAACACATACTACTATGTCAAGGTCACTGCTGTGCTGGAAATTGATGCACCACCCAAAGAATATCTCCCTTTCTACTGATCGATGGGGGAGAGGTGGGTTAACAAACTGCATAGCAAGAAAGGGGCTACAGTCAGCAATTGCACAAATCTATAAAGTGCACCTATAATGTATGTATGTGTTTGTATACTCCAATATATTTAACTAAGATTTTACCTGTATTCTCTATTAGAACCCACAGTGAGTGTCCTACAGGGACCCAATGGCCTGGCGACTGGTTTCTCCCAGAACCCTTATGACCTTCCTCGGAACAGCCACATCCCAAGCCACTACGACATCCTGCCCATGCGCCACAGCCCCACACACACCCCGCCACCCCCTGAGAGCCCCCCCAGCTCCCTGCTGTAAATCCCAGCCCTGAGCCTACCTCTACACTACAGCAAGCATCACCTGCTTCTGCAGGACCTCCTCCTATCTATCTTTTTATCTTATAACAACTTTCCATCCCTTTCCCACATACACACACAGATGTACAAGATAAAATAGTTTTGCTGGATTGGTATTTGTCTATATGTATTTGTGGGACAACAGATGGATTAAAAGGACTGTACAGAGACCTGTAAAGATATTAGCAACTACTCACTTCTCTCTTCTCTTCATTCTGTTCCCTTGAAGCTAAAAGGATTTCAGTCAGAAGGCTGGACTGGGGACTGAGAAGAAAAAAAACCTGTATTCTGTATCTAATTGTGTATATTGCAGCAGACTACCAGACTATCACGACACTCTTGTGTTGAAGAGTTTCCATACAAACGAGCTGTCTTCAGTTGTAGGAGGAGGAAAATAGTCTCAGTAATTCGATGGTCAGTAGCTTAAGCAAGTGAGAAGTTGACCCAATCACCTGTCCACTAAAGCAGTCAGGGACTGACCTTGGCCATATAATCAGAGCCAATGGATACTGTCACCTACAGGTGAAGTGTCACTACTAACCCTGGCTATTTAAGAGGACTGAAAAGACCTTAGTGAGAAAGCATGGCTTAATAGTAAGTAAATGGTTAAATAGTAAAACGATTTAGTTTTTACTGTATAAAGACAATTACCAAGATGAGTTTTTGAGAAAAATACATTTTTCTTCATGACCATGAGTATAATTCTTTAAACATTTCATAAAGTATTTTAAAATCTGCTGAGGTGGTGCACAGCTCTTTATAAAAGATTTATGAGAAACAGCAGCTTGATATAAACTGTACACTGTCCTTAAATCCACTAGTCTATATTAAACTGCTGTTTCATCCAGAAACATTTATGGATGGCTATATATCAAGTTTGCAGGTGTGATGTCATGTGAATGTGTATTCAAGACAGTATACTATAATGTTCTTTGTTTTTTTTTTAGTAAATATATACTGTTATTTCTGTTTATATTCTTAAAATCCCAGTGGCTGGATCTTGAGAGCTTTTTTGTGGGGGGTTTTGTAACTTATTTGGGGAAGTAGCAGTTTTGTTTCCCATAAAGGTGTAAAGTCTAAATAGAAAATAATTTAGCATGAGCAAATTATATCAAATGATGCCTAATTAATTTCTTGTGATTGTACCACTCATGCACATTAGCAATACACAATGCAAGTTCTTTTGTGTCCAAGTAGATGCATTACAGTGGGCAGTGATCACCTACATACTGTTTGGAGACATTTTCTGAATCTTGTTTCATATGAAGTTCAATTTGGTAATTCTGCTTGCTTTGGTTTTGTTTAGTGTTCTAAATGTGGCTAAATGCCCTTCACTAAAGCAATAACCTGCAGACAATCACACACAGGGACAAAAGTGCAGCTTATCCACACCTACGCAGCAAGTTGGTGTGCTTTTAAGCCTGTTTGTGAAACAAAACTGGTTTGAGCTTTGTGTCATTTCGTTCAAAATAAAGCTTACAGAGAATAGGTTTAATTTAACCGTAGCCCTCACATCCATATGTTGTAGAGGAGTTACTTCTCTTTCAACCACTTCTACATTGTTTCATAATTAGGTATACAACCACTGATTTTTCAGGAAATGAAATGAGACCATCTGAAGTAAATGGCTAATGATTTAACCAAAAACACTCATTAAGAAGAATAACAAAGGCACTTATTACAAAAACAAAACATGAATTTCATTTGACATAATTCAATGCATCACACAACACTTATCACAAATTTCCTAAATTACTCACTTAACCGTAATTTTATTTGTCACTCTGAAATTCGAATTACAGTGGATGGAGTAATAGTATGTTGTAATGCTAATACAAAAATAAAATAAAAATCACAGTACAGCACAGACAAAACAAATGAGGCAATATGTGAAAGAGAGCTGACAGAACATCAATATTCAGATAAACATAAGACAAACCAGCTATGTGCAGTGCTTAGGCTGGGCATAGCTGTGCCATCTGTACCCATACATCATTGGCACTGCCCGTTAGCCCTCTACCAGTCAGTTACATGATTAGTATCAGGGTCCCAAGGGCCAGTTTACAGGAAGGCCCAATACCATATAGTCACAGAATGCATAGAGAAAGACAGTGTCCAACTTGACAGGTATACAGTTTTCTTTACAACTATTCTATTCTGCCATATTGCAATGTTCATACTGAATTCACTATGACTGATTTTGTGAAAAGCTGTTAAAAGGTTCAGACCTACACATACTTTATTTTACATTATTATATCAGCTGTTACAAGGGGGTTTCCATCCCTTACCCAAAGAAGTCTCTTAAGAATGCCTAGATTTATGGATAATTCTCTTAACATTTAAGTGTAACAGAGAGGGTGTATGGGTTTTAAGGATATACCAGAATAGATCATGCATATTGTCCTCACTAATCATTTCTATTTTACACACAATACTATTCCTTAGGTAGCCATGGTGCAAACATGATTAGCAGTTTATGATGTTCCCCACATTTGCTGAATCATAGGAATGCTTGCTTTTACAATCACAACATGATTATACTGGGCTACATGATACATTCTTAATTTATTTTGATCAGAAACATAGTACTGTCCTATCATTTCAGGAGTCTTACATAATAGGCACAAAACAATAGATCAGTTGGCTATTATAGAATAAATACTAAAGAATTAAAATGTAGTGTGGGTTAGATAAGGACAGAAATAGTGTGTTTGGTGCAAAAAAATATAGAAAAGCGCCAGCTTACAATCATCAGTTATGTCATGTGTGCAGTGGTCTGGCTATTCTTTTTTTTTTTTGACTAAGGAGAGTGGTACACTGAATGGGAAGTTTGTTTGACACTTGTATTTTAAGATCTGTCCTCACTTATTATACACACACACACACAGAAATCGTTATAGTGTTTCAGTGCTGTTTAAACAGGTACCTGTACTGCCAAAGTCTAAGCTCAAATGTTTTTGTATTGACGCCCCCCCTCAATCAATCAATCATTGTTTCTGAACAATTTAAACTACTTACTTAACCTGGCTAAAAGAACCAAAAAGAGATGTGACATCAGAAGACAGAAACATCAAGAAAAAATATGCTCATACACTCATAATTGATGAATACCACCATTTTAGCACTGCAGATCATGTGATGAAGGCCTCACAGCACTGCTGTGAAGAGCAGGAGGAAAAAGCCCACAGTGTGAGCACACCAAAACAAAAAAGCAAAAACAAAACAATGGAGGCTTCCCTGTGTGACAAGGCACTAAAAGCACTACTCTACAAGAAATGCACAGGATGAATTGAAACCGCAGTAGCATGAGGAACTCGATGTCAGTGTGAGGAGTCATATCTGTGGGGTTCTCTGTACCAAAGATCTTCCCACTCCTCGTTCCAGAGTTCTGATAAAGCATGCAAGCATATTCTACTATACAGACCACAGGAGCCACAACAATCAGGACTGATGTGTTACGCTATCCGCTCAGATACTGTCAAAAATACAATAATAGGAGTGCTCCTAATATGGTATTTAGGTTTACATGCAAAGTGAAGCATTTGCATACACGCAGCCATAGCTAAAGGTGGGAGGTCATCGATCTCTGGGGCCTAATGCTAGTTTAACATCTAGTATCCAAACTCTCTAAATACAGCATACAGTAAAACCTCCTTAACGCCAGTGTCTAATCTCAGGACAAGTTCAGACACAAACACGGGCCAGCTGCGCAAGACACGGACATGAACAAACCTCACACTGTTCGCAGATGAAATAATATATTAAGATGTTTCCATGAAGATCAGCACAACTGATTATTCAAATTTTGCAATAAAAAAAAAGCCTACCATGGCAGAAAAAAAACCATAATGTTAGTCCAGAGTGCAGGTGGTAACCCTTTTGAGATCTAAGGTTTGAAAACACAGCTTCTGTGCTCTAGCCCAAGCTTGCAGCTGCGCCTCTGAACCAAAGCAGTCTTTAAGAAGTGGTGGTGGTGGTGGTGGGGGGGGGGGGGGGGGGTGTTGAGAGAGGGAAGGGGGCTTTTCTGCAGGTGGGCTTTGCAGGAAAAGGAGGTCATAGATGGGGCTAGATGTTCTGGCAACACTGCATTTTTGGCTTATTCTCAGTGGGCTGCACCTGGATGGACACCACGTTGTTGCTAGGTGATATGTCGTTGTCCCGGCGGTCCGACATCTGTTTCTGGGACACGATGCGGTAGATTTCTGTAAGATAACCATCAGCTTGTAAGGTATGGGATTCTCTATGAAGGTGATTAGTTATGATTATTACAAATTATTAAAACCTGAACTGTTTTTGGATAATTTTATTTAGCTTGCGAGGTTCGCATCAGTGTGCGCACAGATATCCGTCCTAAAAAAAAGCCCTTTTGTGCTGATGGAAAATTTGGATTCATTACACCTTTTATTCAGTCTTGGCCATAAACATTGCAGTATGCCTGAGGTAATGTAATTACCATGTTATATCTGATGGCCTTTAAAAATGTAAACTTCTTTCAGCTTACATTGCAGAAAGGAAATAAGGCTAGGCTGACAAACAAAGCTGCAACAGAGGCAGGAAGCTTTTTTTTTTTTTTATTGCAGTCACGTCAAGCTGGAGGAACTTAATGGACCCACCCCAGCAAGGTCAGTCCTTTGATTAGTGATTCATAAGGGAATGGCCTTCGACCAAAAACCAATCAGCCTTTAGCCCACACAAACATTTTCTCAAGCTCATCTGCATGAAGTTCTGCACAAACATTCCCCCCCCCCTCTGGTTTCTAGCCAAATATGATTTGGCCTCAATCTGACAGCATATAAGAAACCAAATAGACATGACAACAGCACCTGCACTCAGAGCCCACTCACCAGTCAGGATGGTCTGAAAGGCCGTCTCCACGTTGGTGGAATCCAGAGCTGATGTCTCCAGGAAAGACAACCCGTTCTTCTCTGCAGAGACAAAGAACATTTTTTCACCGAGAACGATTTCAAGGCCTCCGTAATCCACTTCAAAAGAACACAAGGCTCCTAAAAAGCCTTCACTATTGAATTATCAAAAAAAAATATAATTTTAAACTAGTATCCTGAATAAAAGTTTAGTAACAGGAAGGAGAGCAGCAGTACACCAGTTCTTGACCCTGACCTGCGAATGCGCGTGCCTCGTCAGTGGGCACAGCCCGGAGATGACGCAGGTCACTTTTGTTGCCAACCAGCATGATAACAATGTTACTGTCTGCATGGTCCCTCAGCTCCTTCAGCCAGCGCTCCACATTCTCATAGGTCAGATGCTTGGCAATGTCGTACACCAGCAGAGCCCCCACAGCACCACGGTAATACCTTTTAACCAAAAATAAAAGGCAATCTCTACCTGTCCAGCAGTAGCTCAGAGTTTAAAGGCCCACAACATTTTTAAATACACAATGTACAATATTTACGTTTGATAATAGGATTATCAGAAAACAATCCAGCTTTTTTGTTAACCGGGGGGGGGGGGGGGGGGTCGGCATGGGTTGGTCGGCGCTTGTCATATTTTAACGTCAAATAAACGACTTGGGACTGTAACAATGAAGTTGGTCAGTGGTCTAGAAGTTCTTGTGATACCCTCTAAACTCAATCCCCCTCACAATGAAAAACCACATAAAATCATAAGTTTTATTGAAGCATATCAGCCATCAATGAGCTATTGAATGGCAGGTCTAGAATTTCAAAAAAATTTTATCCTCAAAGACAAACCATGAGATCTGTCAAAGTACTGTTCTTGGGCAGAACCCTGAACACTCAAGTACATTTGTGTACAGTACTGCATTACAAGTGACTGCCAAATGAAAACAGCTCAACCACATTGCTAGTATACACCCGCTTTAAACAGAATGATGCACATAATCTTACATGAATGGTATGGTCAAAGTTTATGGCCTAAAGTTAATGTGATTAAGCATCTGAGATGTAATGGTTGATGGTTTCAGTAACTTCTTCAACATGGCACTAGTCTGAGCTTTGTGCAAGAGTGGTGGTGTGTTCTTACGCTGAGGTGATGGCTCTGTAACGCTCTTGCCCAGCTGTATCCCATATCTGGGCTTTTACAGTCTTCCCATCCACCTGAATGCTACGAGTAGCAAATTCAACTCCGATGGTGCTTTTGCTTTCCAGGTTGAACTCGTTGCGGGTGAAACGGGACAGAAGGTTACTCTTCCCCACGCCAGAGTCTCCAATCAGAACCACTTCAAAATAAAATAAATATGTATTTAAAAAAAAAAAAAAAAAAGTGTTCAACATTCTGCTCTACATGCAAGTAAGGGTATACAGATCCAACAATGAATATTCATAACCCATACTGCCTTGAAGTGCTAGATCCAAATTTAATCAGATCGGGCACATTTTTACATTGGATCCACTCTGTCTGTGTGTGCGCGTGTGTGAGAGAGAGATGTTGACTTTATTTGAACAGAAGATCAGTATTATAGTAGTATTAAACAGTATTATTTGAAATCCATTAGGAAAATAAAAATAGTGGGATTGGTGCAACTCTCATGCTAATTAATTCCCACATTTACAGCGCAATTATAAAATTGAATTGAATTGAATTGAATTAAGGTTTTGGGCATGTCTGCAGTGATGAAGAACCCAGCTGTAACACCAAAACAGTAAAAAGCACTTTATCAAACTATATAACAAAATAAAAGGCAGCTATTGGATGGAACATTTGAGTTGCCTGTAATAAATTATTTTAAATTTATATAGCGCTTTTTACAATGGTACATTGTCTCAAAGCACCTTTACAGAAATCACTTTACATTTTACATTTACAAGCGACTTACTAACGAGAGCACATTCACACACCAATGGGAGCAGAGCTGAAGGTTCTATCTTGCCATTGGGGGGCAACTTAGGGTTCAGTGTCTTACCCAAGGACACTTCGGTATGGGATCACCCGGGCCGGGCTTCGAACCACCAACCCTACGATTAGTGGATTAGTGGACACCCCGCTCTACCCACTGAGCCCCAGCCGCCTTTAATGATTTACACTTTCCTAACCTCATTTTTCCACTTGATCAAAGGTAACAAATTCTCCTAGATGCCCATGTTAAGGGACACAAGGATGACAACAATGCTGTTCTTTTTGACAGGTTTAATGGTATAATATTGGGTAAAAACATGGTGCCAAGGGTCCAGTTGTGAAAGTGGAAGGCTACAGTAACTTTACCAGGCATGACAACCCTGACACTGATGTTTAGGGTTGTACTGGGTTGGTTTTTGTGGCAGGGAAGAGAAACATGAACTAGTTAGTGAGTAAATGAACGCTGTGGTGTTGTCTTCCTACTTGAACCTAAAACGCTGATCGTGAGATAGAAGAAGCGAGTCAGTATTTTCCCTTGCCAGTAAAATATACCCAACACTGTCTAGTTCGATCAAGCGAACTGGCTTTTCTGTAGGTTTCACCGCTGCTTCGAGATCAAGTGCAAGGTGTGGTGGAGACAGAAATACCGAACATACAGCATCAACTCATGATATGCTTGCTCACTGCGTCGTTAATATACGTAGCATTAGCCACTTAGCTAAATAAAATAGAAGTATTTTGGCAATAAGCAACAGTTCTCGCTCATTTCGGCCTGTTAGCTAGCTAACTAGCTAAGCTAGCCACAGCTAGCATGCTAAGACATTTTGTACAGTCCCTGCCTTATCTAACGTTAGCTTTTTTCTCCTCTCTCTCTCTCTCGCTCTCTTGCAAAGATAAAAACCAAGACATCAGCTTTAGTAGCTTTCAATATTATTCACCTTTAAACAAGTAGTCATACTCGTCGTCTCTTGTTCCCATCTTGCTAGAAATGAAGGTTAAACAATGGTAAGTAAAGACTTCTCGAGCGCAAATGGAAACAGCTCGCGCGGTCCTTCCTGCTGCTGCACTGCAGTCGGATTGGCTGGAATTCGGTAGCCATGCTAACTATTTAGCAAGCGAGCGGCCTTCATTCAAAGGGTTCAAAACAATCGCTACATTTCAAAATAAAAGTCATCGTTCCGCGATGGCTATCTACTAGCGGTAAGAACAGCACTGAGTTGTTCAAAACAATCGCTACATTTCAAAATAAAAGTCATCGTTCCGCGATGGCTATCTACTAGCAGTAAGAACAGAGGGAAAGGATGGGCACTGAGTTGTTCTTGATGCGGTTTGAGAAACGATAGAAGGTTCATGTGTATATGTGAGAAAGGCGTTGAAACAAATCAATTAAAATAACACGTATATATTTATCCGTTTTTATTTGTGCTTCTCTTTTCTTATTGCTGACTCGTGTAGGAATTGTTCATTTTACTTACAGGGTGGAGTAAATATTTTTTTTAGCATACACTTGCAACAACCAGCACTTACAGCTGCAAGTGACCGAATAACGACTCAAGCCAACACACTGAAACTTTCTCCAACATAGTTTAAAGACTATGGGATTCAGTTGAAGGCTTTGACACTGGTCTACTTACAACCCCAGTTCTAAAAAGAAGTTGGGATGCTGTGTAAAATGTAAATAAAAACAAAATGCAACGATTTGCAACTGTGATTAACCCACTGGAATAAAGTTGGTTTGACGATGGACGTTCGATATTCGCGGACATTAAGGGATCGTCTCTAAAGTTACATACTACATTTTTATACACGTTTCAAACTTCAATAGCATCTGAATTGAATGACGTACAGTCACAAATCTAACTGGAAAGTGTTCATCTAGGTGTCAGGTATGGGAACCACCTTTTGGATTTTTCATATTTATCAAAATAAGCTATTAAATCATATATAAATATTGTCATGTATGTTATTACAGAATGGGCCCATACACAAAAGATACCATTATTTAAAGCTCAATAATTTGTATAGCGCTTTTTACAATGGTACATTGTCTCAAAGCAGCTTTACAGAAATATCATTTTTACATTTACAAGCGACTTACTAATGAGAGCACATTCACACACCAATGGTAGCAGAG
>JAFFST010054070.1:88399-119374 GCA_022414735.1 Noturus placidus
AAACACTTAAGTGTGACAAACATGCAAAGGAACAGGAAATGAGGAAGGGGGAAAACACTTTTTCACACCACTATATCTCCTCTGGAGGTTAGGAGGGGTGAAATAGAACAGGATAAATGACTGGTTAGAACTGGAGTGTTTGCCATTTCAGTAAACACTGGGAGGCAAGGTGTTGCTCAAATTGACACTGGACAGACAATAATACGGTCCTCCAACATGACACTGAGCACGAGGAACACAAAGTAGAGCATGAACATGGTGAAGCCCAGCATTTTATTCATTCTCCACTTGCAGACTGCGATGGAGATGATGACAAAGAGGAGCATGAGAAAGAGCAGCACGATGGCACAGAAAAGTCCATTGCTGCTGACAGCCACAGGTGCCATCCCATTGGCAAACGAGTACAATAACCAGGGCACTGGCAACCTGCAGACACGGGAATTCAAGTCAAATATGCATAATAACTCAACATTAAAATTCTGATGTTTAACATGAAAGCAGTTGCTATTATTCTAATTATTTGTGCTAAGTGATGCTTGCAAAATTATTCATAGAATTTCATTTAAAACTACAGGATGTAGCATTTTGGTTACATCAAAAAAGCAATTGTACATTGTGAGAAGAACCCATTTCATAATATGGGTTGTTCTGCGTCATTCTACACCACACAATAAGATGGCAATGTGAGGCAAGTAACACACATTGATTGGGAATTCAGGGCAGTATTGCCTTAGTTATTGAGAAATGTGCATGCTCAGTGGCTACAGCACCCTGAAAAATACACTTCTTACCTGTTATTGAAGTCCTGTCACAACTGAAGTTTTACTTGCTATTGAAGTCACTATTTACACAATTTTTGTCCAATTTTAATTGTAACCAATTTAATTTCAATGCATCAAATATTATCATGATTTTGATACATTTCTGGTACATCCATGTTCAAAAGTATGTGGACACCTGACCCCCATACCCATATGTGGGCCCAGAGTAATCTGGAATGTCTTTGTTAAATTTAGCTTTAAGTAGAGTACAAAAAGAGGAAGGGGGAGGGGGGGCGTTGTATTCGGCCAAGGGTATAACTTAAAATAACTGCCGGGTGATTTACCAAGATGCCAACCACGTGGCTAGAGTTTACTAGAAGCACTTTGACCTAGAACAAAGCTGTAGCAAGATAGCTGCTTAACACTAGTCCCTAGCTAAAACATTAGCTCCTTGATGAAGGAGAAAGACTTCTCTCTGTTATGATCTGACAGCATACTGCTCATGCAGGTCTGCAGAGATTATAAACTGTCCACAGGGCTTTGTGTGTCTTTGAGTCTGATAAACTATACAGCTCAATGACAGCTGAAGGGAAAAGGTTCTCTGTTCTGGTGCCTGTGGTTCTGTGTTAATTCATGCTAAAAATTTAGCAATATGTCTAACTACTTTCAAATACAATAACGTAGGGTATGGTCTATTCAAGGGCGTAACCATGGTATGGACATTGGGGGGGTCCAACGGACTTGGCGGGAGGATATGCAAGTGAATGTAATATTAATTTTCAAAACCCATAACTTAAGTTAGCCTTCTTCGAGGGTGTGCAAATATCAACAGTTAAATGACGTTCTTAAGAACAAACCAAACCATGGTATGATGCCTTCTATACTAAGCTAAGGTTACCTACTATTTAGATAACTAGTTACTTACTGTCTGAAAAAACGACCTTGTGTTGAGTATGAGCACAAGCAAGTGTACAACTGGTGGAGGGGGGGCACACCTATTTTCCTTAACAAGCGGAAATATATTAAAAAGGAATAGACATAAATAAAAAAATAGATGAAAAAAGACAGATCCGTTGGCATGGTTCATTAACTGGAGATATAGAAAATATTTTGTACTGTATATTGGGGGAACAGATTGGTATTTCTTCAACATTGTGGGGACACGACCCCCCCCCCCCCCCCCCCCCCCAAAAGAATGCATGGTTATGCCCATGGGTCTATTAAGTGTGTGTTCCCAACAATTCAATCCTGGCAGCTCTGACTGTGAATTTCTGTTAAGTATAAATATCACAGCATTGTCAGAGCAACTCAAAACAGGTACATCATATTTTAGAGTAATTCTGTCCCCTGACTATATAATGCTTTCTTTTTTTTTTAAACTAACAAATCCTGCACACTATAGATTTAAATACATTCCACCACTCACCAGTGGTGCATATTACTACAAAGTAGTAATACATTTTGAAGATGATTCTAGTTGTATATGAGTTTCTATCCTGCCTACACTGATCAGCCTTAACATTAAAACCAACTGCATAATATTGTGTAGGTCCTACTTGTGCCACCAAAACAGCACTGGACCTCTGAAGACCTGAAGGTATGCTGTGGTATCTGGGATCATTAACAGCAGATCCTTTAGGTCTTGCAAGTTGTGAGGGGGGACTCCATGGATCAGACTTGCTTGTCCAGCACCTCCCACAGAGATGAGATCTGGGAAATTTGAAGGCCAAATCGAAACCTTGAACTTTCCTTCATTCATTCAATCATTCCTGAACAATTGTTGCAGTGTCAGGGAGGATTATCCTGCTGAAAGAGGCTACTGCCATTAGGGTTGCCATTGTACTTGGTCTGCAACAATGTTTAGGTAGGTGCTACATGTCAAAGTAACATCCACGTGAATGCCAGGACCCAAGATTTCCCAGCAGAACATTGTCCAGAATATCACACTGCCTTTACAAGCTTGCCCTATTCCCATAGTGCATCCTAGTGCCATCTCTTCCCGAAGTAAAAGACACACAAGCACACGGCCACACACAAGATGTAAAAGAAAATGTGATTTATCAGACCAGGGCAGCTTCTTCCACTATTGCTTCATGGTCCAGTTCTGATTCTCATGTGCCCATTGTAGGCACCTTTGGTGGTGAATAGAGAACAGCATGGGCACTCTGAGCTTGGATCCAGCCATCTAGCCATCACAGTTTGGCCCTTGTCAAGGTAGCTAAGACGCGTATGCTTGCCCATTTTCCCTGCTTCCAACATCAACTTTGAGGATTGACTATTCACTTGCTGCCTAATATATATCCCACCCCTTTACAGGTGCCACTGCAACAAGATAATCAATGTTATTCACTTCACCTGTCAGTGGTTTTGATGTTATGACTGATCGATAAATTTGAGTACAATTTTTTAAATCAAATACTTTTAATACTGACATATTAACTGTAACTGTGGTAAGACAGTTGAAAAAAATTGATTCTATTCTATATTGGAGTATATATAACAGTTAACCTTTCGCTAGCTAATGGCATAATCTTGCTGTGAAGTTAACACCTCCTTCTTCTGCCGGGGTTGGTTCCCTCTGAAGCATCTAGTGATCATTCAGACAGTCTAGCCGACCAGTGGGTCTGTGCATAAGTGCCCTTAGTTAGACATAACACACTCTCCCTGAGCCTGCTAAGTTAGCTGTACTCTACTAATGCACAAACAAGGATGGACTTGGGTTTCCTTCATTTTGCCATCTTCCCTCCATCAGGTTTGGTGCTCCCTTGGCGTTATCAGTTTTGTGTGTGTGTGTGTGTGTGTGTGTGTGTGCGTGTGTGTGTGTGTGTGCGTGTGTGCGTGTGTGCGTATGTGTGTGTGTGTGTGTGTTATCAGTTTTCAGAGTCTTTTTCCACACTCCAATGCAAGATACCAACTATTGGGCCAATTCCAACCTAGACTGGGTTTCCCCTCACTGTTTCAGTACTGAGCCTACTACATTAGCCAGACTGCTTAAACACAGCAATGGGCCAGGAGTCTGGATTCTCAGTCTCTCCATAAGATGCACTGTATCCACACCCCTCATTCTCTCCATAAGACGCACTGTATTTTATCTAGATCTTTACAGGTTATTTGGACTGACAGGTCATCTGTGCCAGGGCTTAGGAGCACACATTTTTGCTAGATTGACAGATCAAGAGCATAGCTGCCTGGGCCCTACTGTTGATACCTGCACTGTGTTGCTGGTGGTCAAAGCAGACAAAGTCTATGTCCAGATGTGTTCTTTTCAAGCACTGAATGAAGATACATTTATGACATGCTAGGAAGAACTTACGATATTACATTGCATAAGGCAATATGTTAGCCACATGATCCTACTGTGGGGATGATGCTTGGCACATTGCAACCTAGGCCAGGATATGGGGTGCCAAACTAATTTACACATGATGCCAAGACTGGATACCACTCTCCGCTTTACTAAATGGCTGCAAATGAACCCTGCAAACTCTGACCTGCGTTCCAGGGATGCTCTTTAGATATGCTGCCAAAGGGACCTTGGGAAAGATCATGCAAGAACACAAAAGTAGAATGGGCAAACAGACCAGCTACATAATGACTTTAGGTCACCACAGCCCAGTTCACCATTCCAATGCCCACAATGGCTGGTCAACTTTGCATAAACCCTATACAGAGTTAGGCTCCTAGAAAGCCCCTCCCTTACACCTCATGGGACTAAATCCTATGGAGTGAAAAAATTTGTACAGTGGCTATCAGATCAGATCAATGGGTCCTGATGACTATGTCACAGGGATACAGCCTCCAGGTCCACCAATATCCATTTCTCTTAATTTTGGAACATCACTTTTGGATGTAGACATCACTATCCCAGGATCAAATGCAGAAAACTCTTTTATGCATGCTTACATGCAGGCCTACTCTTTTCTCCAGGCTTAAATGCAAAAAAATCTTTTTACCCAATCTGATACATCATCACATGCTAGTCCACTCAAACAATGATGTAACATCAAGCATCAAAGTGGCACAATGTTGGATGGCTCTTTTCCATATATGGAAGCTCCTCAAGTGAGTTAATCCATGGTTTGCCTAAATGAGAGCAACTAACCTACCGGGATGGTAGAAAGGCACAGTGGTAGCACTATCAAGGCTGCATGTATGCCTGGGATAGTAATGTCCATCCATCCATCCATCCATCTTCTATACCGCTTATCCTTTTCAGGGTCACTGGGAACCTGGAGCCTATCCCAGGGAGCATCGGGCACAAGGCGGGGTACACCCTGGACAGGGTGCCAATCCATCGCATGGCACAATCACATACACACACACACACCCATTCATACACTACGGACACTTTGGACATGCCAATCAGCCTACCATGCATGTCTTTGGACTGGGGGAGGAAATCTGGAGGAAACCCCCGCAGCACGGGGAGAACATGCAAACTCCGCACACACAGAGCCGCGGGAATCGAGCCACCGACCCTGGCGGTGTGAGGCGAACGTGCTAACCACTAAGCCACTGTAAAGCCCGGGATCGTAATGTCTGCATCTAAAAGTGATGTTCCTGATCTTAGATTAGACAAGTTTGGCAAGGCTTAGGTGGACCTCTTTACTGATGCCAAGTCGACATTGACTGTGTTTCTCCCTAGTGGAGCCACTCCTTTAACTAGTAGTCAGCACAACCTGGTAGTTCCTCTCTGAGCAGATGTTACTATGGACAGAAAATGGACAGAAAATGGAAGTAAAAGCAGATCAGCCAGGTCACCTGAGAATGTGGCTTTGGATTGTGAAATAGCTGTCCTTGAAACACTTCGAAACACAATCGGCCTTGTTTACTGTTTCAAAAATGGTTTTACAGAATGTGTATTACTTGCAGCAATAAAAGTCATTTGTGCAGCAAAACCCATGGCACAAAATATGCTGTAACTGTAATTTGCAATAGCATTTTCTCAAGATGATATGAAGATGACTCATTGTTTACATATTTTAGGAGAACCTGATTTACATAACTGCAAAAATACCCTAACTAACTATTCATATTTTGCTGTTATATGCTTTATTACCTAAAGCTTTTCTGCCATATGTGAGTAAAGGCCTTGGTGACTTACCCCATAGTGATATCAAATATGTTGCTGCCTACAGAGCTGGAAACAGCCATGTCTCCCAGCCCTTTGCGAGCTACAATCACACTGGTGATTAGGTCAGGGATGGATGTACCAGCTGCCAGAATGGTGAGACCCATTATCTCCTCTGAAATGCCAATGGTTTCACCCACCTTTGAGGGAAAAAGACAAGTAAGACTCCACTATGATGGATTCTTCATTATGGATATTCCACGATACTACACTCCATGTCACTGTTTTACTGACATTCCAGTATAAATGGAATCTAAACTAGAAAGCAAATGTGAATAAACTGACCTGATGTGCCCACCACACCATGAGATAGGAGAAAATAGCAATCCACACTATAGAACCCAGGAAGGTAATGACAAAGTACTTCTTGGATGCCTGAAAAAGCCAATGATCGGTGAGACAAACAGAACAGAAAACATAGCTTCTTAACCTGTCTCAGTTCACTATAAAGTATTACTTGATTTCAAGGATGTTAAAATCCAGATATTATATAAGAGATCTAGCTAACATTTAGTGTTAGCTGGAATATTTGTTTAAAATAGAGATGAGCATCAAGACTGTGATCCTGCAGAACATTGTGGGAGAAGTTGATTTTTGCTTACATTAGGGTGGTTAAGTATAAAACCTTCAGAACAAAGGCTATGTTGAATAACATAGTATTCTGTTAGACATGACAAAGTGCTTGCATACTCTGTTTCTGGTCTAAATTTGGCTTTACTCATTCATTCATTCATTCATTCATTCATTCACCAATCTTCATTAACTGTTTTAGCCTGGTCATGGCTACTATGATTTACTTTTTGTTTGCTATATTTTTGGAAATAAAAGCAGCTAGGTTCATTAGAAAATATCGGGGGGGTGGGGGGGGGTGGTTGATCTACAGCTGAAGCATTGCTAAATGGCAGTGGCTCAGTTTAAGGCATTATTTGGATTACTGGGTTTCTGACATCCGGTACGGTTAGCCACAAAGGAAAGACAATGGGCAGAAGGAACAGGTATGTGGCTTGTTTCCGTCTGCTTTCTGGCCACTCCAAGGACAGAGGCTCATCATTTTCCTCTCCATCTTCATCCTCCATGCCACTCTCTTCTTGATCTTCATCTTCATCATCACTGTCCTCATCACTGTCTTTCTCACTGTCATCATCATCATCATCATCATCAGAGCCTTCTGATTCATCTGAGCCCCCTACGTCTCCTGCTGCCTCCTTCTCCTCCTGCAAAAAGAGAAAGAGAGAAACAGAGCCAGAGCTGGAAGTTTAAATGGCTCATATACACTCAAAATCCACTTTAATAGGAACACCTATATACCTGTTCATGCAGCACAATGCATGAAATCATACAGATACAGGATAAGAGCTTCAGTTATTGTTCACATCAAACATCAGAATGAAGAAAAAATGTCTGTGACTTTAACCTTGACATGGTTGTTGGTGCCAGATGGGCTGGTTTGAGTATTTCAGAAACTGCTGACCTCCTAGGATTCTTACACACAACAGTCTCTAGAGTTTACATAGAATGGTGCAAAAAACAAAAAAACATGTAGTGAGCAACAGTTCTGTGGTTGGAAAGGATTTGTTGATAAGAGAATGGCCAGATTGATTCATGAAGGATATAGTAATTACAATAATCACTCTTTACAACCTTGGTGAGCAGAAAAGCATCTCAGCATGCACAAAACATAAATGGGCTACAATAGCAGAAACCACATTGGGTTTACTTCTGTCAGCCAGGAACAGAAAATTGAGGCTATCATGGGCACTATCATGGGTGAATAAAACAAATTACCCACATGACTGAATGATGGATAACTGCATAAATGAGCAAGTGTACAGGTGTTCCTAATAAAGTGGATGGTGAGTGTACAGTGCTGTGAAATAAAAAAAAAATCTGTTTTCGTGTATATCTCATTTTAAATAGTTTTAGATCTTCAAACAAAATACAAGGTAAAACAAAAGCAACCTGAAACACACAATACAGTTTTTATTTTTTTTATTTGATGCAAAAAAAGTGATCCAACACCTATCACCCATGTGAAAAACTAATTGCCCCCTGAAACTTAAAATCTGGTTGTGCAAACTTAAGTCTTCAATTTACTTCTAGGACTAGGATTTACTCCTATGCTTTGGATCATTGTCTTTCTGCATAATCCAGTTGTGCTTGAGTTTCAATTTATGGACTGAAGTCCAAACATTCTACTTTAGGATTTTCTGGTAGAGAGCAGAATTCATGTTTCCCTCAATTATTGCAAGTTGCCCAGACCCTGAAGCAGAAAAACATCCATCACACCATCAAACTTCCACCACCATGCTTCACCGTATGATGCTCTTTTTGTGGAATTCTGTGTTTGGTTTACACCAGATGTAATGGGGCCACTGTCTTCCAAACAGTTCCACTTTCAACTCATAAATCCACATAACATTCTCCCAAAAGGTTTGAAGATCATCAAAGTGTGT
Organism: Noturus placidus; assembly: GCA_022414735.1. Classification (NCBI taxonomy): domain Eukaryota; kingdom Metazoa; phylum Chordata; class Actinopteri; order Siluriformes; family Ictaluridae; genus Noturus; species Noturus placidus. The sequence goes on from JAFFST010054070.1 coordinate 96,745, forward strand.
TTTGGCAAAATTCAGACTTATTCAGCCTTAGTGTTCTTCTGGGTTAGAAGTGGTTTTCACATTGCCACTCTTCCATGGATGCCATTTTTGCCAAGTGTCTTTATGATAGTAGTGTCATGAATAGTGACTTTTATGGATGCAAGAGTGGCCTGTAGGTTATTTGGTGTTGTCCTTGGCTCTTTTGTGACTTCCTGGAAGAGTAGTTGCTGTGCTCTTGGAGGAATTTTGGAAGGTCGGCCACTTCTGGGAAGGTTCACTACTGTGCTGAGTTTTTCCTTTTGGAGATAATGGCTCTCACTGTGGTTCTTTGGAGTCCCAGAGCCTTTGACATCACTTTGTAACCCTTCCCAGACTGATGTATTTCAATCCTTATCATTTCTGGAATTTCTTTCAATATTGGCATAGTGTGTTACTGGGTACGACCTTTTAACCAACTTCATGAAAAAGTTGAAAAAGTTCTATTTGAGTGTTGATTTATTTGAACAGGGTTTGCAGTAATCTGGTTTAGTTGCATCTAGTCTGAACCCCAGCTGAGCCCCATTATGAATGCAGTTTCATAGATTTAGGGAATTAGTAACTATTTAGGGACTTAGTAACTATATATTTTTGCACTTACACCTCTACTCTGCGCACGTTGCTTCTTCTAGTACTCAATTAATAGAGCTTGTATAGTGGCATTACTTGTATTGTTCCCTGCTTGATATCACTTTGCTTGTATCTCTCATTTGTAAGTCGCTTTGGATAAAAGCGTCTGCTAAGTGAATAAATGTAAATGTAAATGTAAATATTTTCACACGGGCCCAGTTGGTATTGGATAATTTTGTGCTTCAATAAATAACATTATCACTTAAAACTGTATTTTGTCAGTGTCATATTACAAAGTTGTAAATGGAAGCAAGCGCAGATCTTCAAACAGTTTAATAAACAAACAAAGAACAAAACAAAGACACTAAGACAACTTGGCAAAATACTGTGGCTAAGGCTAAGCATAAACTATGAAACAAAAGATGGTACAGGGACATATTTCAAGATAGACAATACGTAAGACGAGGAAGCAGTACAAACAGTGGGTAAATATAGGAGTGCTCGTTAAATAGAAACGGGATACAGGTGCAATTGGTCATGTGACAATGATGTAGTATGGTGCAGTGGCTGCTGGGAAATGAAGTCCAGAGTTACCTCCTTGATAAATGACACTCAGGTTGCCTTTGTTTTATCTTAGATTTTGTTTAAACTTGTGAAACAATTTAGTATGAGACACACACAAAAACAGAAGAAATACTTTTTCACAGCACTATATATTATTTAATGTGTTTGTGTCATCCCATTTGTTTTGCCTACCTTCTGTCCCTCTGGCTTTTCCTTGGTGTCTGCCTTGTTAGATGGTGTGGCTGCTGGCTCTTTAGATTCCTTTGGAGTCTCCTCTGTTTTATCATCTTCACCTGTGAAGTTTTACCATCATATGAAGGCCAAATTCAAGAAAACAAATAAACTAAGCAGCCTATGATTAATACAATTATATTTTCACCAGTGCAGTCAACTATTAACATCACTGAATGACTTTCAGATCTAGTTATGTTTTTTTAAAAGGAATCAATAGATGTTTCTAATGGAATAACATCATCGTGTTCTTTGGCAACTTTTATCATTTGCACTGATCCTCAGTCTCATACTTAATTTATGAAAATAAGATCAATCATTATTAAGTCCTCTCTGGCCACCTTTCATCCGGGTCCTAGCTAGTGTGCTGCTGTTTCTGCAAATGCCAGAATCAGCAGTGTAAATAAGCAGACAAGCTCACTTGCTAGATGGGCCAATGAAATTCAAAATTGTAGACAAACCTCTGTGCAACCTTAATAACACATTGTGTACTAGGACACTATGATGACATGGTGGAATACCAGAGCTCACCTTTGCCTGATATTTCCTTCTCTTTGCCCTCTACTTTCCCCCTGGCCATGTTGTTCAAAATCTGAGCCTTGTCTTTAAACTTCACTGCAAACCAAAAGAAGTGAAATATACAGTCAGGTCTAGACTTAAGGCACCCTTTATTAAAGGAATGCAAAAAAGCTGAATGAAACAGCACAGATAATGTCACGTTTAACCCTTCAGTTCTGTTCTAATTAGTAATAATCTACAGTATGAAATTAACCCAGGATATATCTTTGGGTTTTATAGCGATACATTTGTCATTTCTTTATCTCAGTAATCATCTAAGTAAACAGTAATGAGTAATTGGAACTGAAAGGAAGATAAACGGAACACCAAATATATTCACAAAAGTTGTTTATTTTACATTTATAAACACCAAACACTCACAGTCACAAATCACAATGATTTGTTTCACCTTGTCATTAGTTAATATAAATGACATAATTTCTGTAATAAAAAAATATTCATGTTTTGTTTTTAGTATTGTCACTTATGATTAAGCAATAGCTCACAAGCAAGAGTGCTGTTTTAGTCAATATCAGCATGGATGTGATTATGGCCATAGGCCAAGGCTCCGGTAACAAAAATAGTTCCCATAGAATACATAGCTGATAGAGTGTTGCGTGTTGCCATACAGCACACAGACTGACTGACAAGCTGTAGTAAGTGTAGTAATGGTTTCAATCAATGTAATGAACTACTGTTAAAATTGGAATTTTAGATAGTGAACACAGACAAGCAGAGTGATACAAACAGTGAAAGGCACCAGTGATGTTATGCTAAATATCAGCACTCTTGGTGAGCTTGTTTACTCAAATAACTGTTGAATAATGGGTCATTTTGGGCTGAACAGAACATATAGGGTAAAACATGAGGAAAACATGCTTTTATTGTAATAAATATAATACAACCCCAATTCCGAAAAAGTTGGGACAGTATGGAAAATGCTAATAAAAATAAAGAGTGATTTGTACATGTACTTTGACTTGTATTTAAACAAAAAACATACAAAGACGATGTATTTAATGTTTTACCTAATCAACATAGCATAGTTTTTTGAAGGTAAACATTTATTTTTAAATTGATGCATGCAACATGTTACAAAAAGGGGTAATTTAGGACAATAGCGATGTGACAAGACGAAATAAGAAGGTGATGTGAAACAGGTGAAGTAATCGTCTAATCACAGTATATAAAGAGCCTCCAAAAAAGGCTTAGTTCTTCAAGAGCAAGGATGGGTCAAGACTCGCCAATCTGCCAACAGCTGCGTCAGCAAATAATGCAACACTTTGAGAAAATCATTCCCCAAAGACACATCGGTAGGATTTTGGGCATTTTACCTTCTACAGTACACAATATAATTAAAATATTGAAGGAATCCGGTTGGATCTCGGTGCGTAAAGAGCAAGGCTGAAAACCATTTCTGAATGTGAGTCTGTAACGGATATCCTGACATGGGATCAGGAATATGTTGGAAAATCTTTGTCAGCCAACACCATTCGCCACTACATCCATAGATGCAAGTTAAGGCTTTACTATGCAAAGCCGAAGCCATACATCAACATTGCCCAGAAATGCTGGCAACTTCTCTGGGCTTGGTCTCATCTGAGATGGACAGTAGCACAGTGGACTTGTGTTTTGTGGTCAAGACAACATTTCAAATAGTTTTTAGACAAAACCACCACCATGTTCTCCGAGCCAAAGAGGAAAAGGACCGTCCAAGCTGTTATCAGCATCAGATCCAAAAGCCAGCGTCTGTCATGGTATGGGGGTTTGCCAGTGCCCATGACACATCTGTGAGGGCAGCATTAATGCAGAAAAATATGTACACATTTTGGAGCAACATTTGCTCCAGGGCAAACCACATTCTGCCCAGATTACAAGCGCATGGTTGCATAAGCAGAGAGTGCAGGTGCTAGCATAGCCTGAATGCAGTACTGACCTGTCTCCGATTGAGAATGTGTGGTGACGTACAAAACACAAAATAAGGCAATGAAGTACAGTTGCGTAGCTGAAGAAATACATAATGGATGAATGGTTGAGAATTCCGCTTGCTAAACATAACCAACTGGTTTCTTCAGTGCCCAAACGCTTAATAAGTGTAATTAAAAGGAAAGGTGATGTTACACAGTGGTAAACAGTCGACTGTCCCAACTTTGTTGGAGTGTGTTGAAGTAATCATATTGTTTGATTTTTTTTTTTTTTGTATTTTCCATACTGTCCCAACTTTTTCAGAACTGGGGATGTAATACAAATGACAATTGCAGTGAATATAAAAACTCAACACACTCCTGTTACAATTGCACGGTTTTGTGATCATGAAAATCACATGAAATGAAAACTCAACTGAAACTTACAATAACCTGGTTGTTCTCCCCTTAACTAATACATTGTTAAATCATCTTTTGCTTATAATTCTGCACTTAGTCATTTTGATAAGTCAGTCTGAGTCTACCAACTTTCTTGATCTGGCAATTTTATTCCACTCTTCTTTGCAAAAATGCTCTAGATATATAAAAATGCTAGGGGATCTCCTGTGCACAGCCCACTTCAAGTCATTCCACAAGTTTTGGATAGGATTTAGATCTGGGCTCTGACTGGGCTATCCAACATGTTGATCATCTTCTTCTAAAGGCACTCCTTTGTTGACTTGGATTTGTGCTTTAGGTTGTTACTTTGCTGGAATTTTCTCCACGTGTTGATGATGGCCTTCACAGTGTTCCATGATTAGGGTGACCAGACGTCTCACTTTGTGTTGTAATGCACAGCATTTTAGCCCTTTGTCCTGCATCCCACAACATGAGATGATGTCCTGCATTTTGATTGGAAATAAAGAGTTTCCAAAGACTATGTGTGGAAGCAGGGTTGTGCTCGAGCACCGGTTTGTGAAGGTCAGTGGTAAATAAAAACAGGAGAGACAGGTGCCTCGAAAGACAAAGAGAGCCAAACAGCACAAAGTCTGTGCATGTCTATAAAATCAAAAATCAAACCACTGTAAAGGGAAAGTGAAAGATAAAGAATAAAGAATATCGCTTCTATGATAATATGTCAGTAAGTTATAAACTGAAATAAACATAAAATATCAGTTACATCGCTGATGAAGCAGTCATCCCCAGGTGGCGGAGGCCAGATCTGACATTAATCCAGTGGCTGTGAAGAAAGTATTGAAGCCTGTCATCAAAGGGCTGTCAACTTTCACTCAAACTGGTCATACGTGAGGTCAAGCCATAGAAATCTTTTTTTTCCCACTTAATTTTTTTATGCAGTAATGTTTCTCTTTGTTGTGTTATTTATATAAATATAAATAAATATAAATGGGCTGAGTGCCCATGTTTCTTATTCATTTAGATAGACATCAAAATGGTTGGCCTTAGGGTGTCGGAAATATGTCCCACATTGTCCGACATTTGTTCTGTTTGCAACTGGACACCCTATCCATGATAGTCTTATAAGTTCTTTTGTAACCATGTCCTGATCGATATCTTTTGACAATTAGATCCTGCACATGCTTTATAATCTCTTTGGGGAACATGAATTCAGCTGTCAGATAAACCAAGAAAATTCTACATACAGTTCCTCTTTATTTGGGGTTTATCGGAATCACTTAATTCATGACAGGTGTATGATAATTACTTTTGAACATGAGTTTTAATGTGATTGGTTAATGCTGAGCCCAGTCACATGCCCCGTTATAAAAGGGGGTGCACACTTATGCAACAAGGTTATTGTACATTGTTTTTTTTTTCTTCTTCTTCTTTTTTTTAATTCTAAAACCTTTCTATTTGTTTTTCACTAGAATTTTGTTGGTTGCTATATCACATTAAAGGTGGAAAAAATTCTGGTTCCTCTTTTTCCACAGCAATATGCAAACAGTTATCATTTTTAATTTATTAATGAATGACACATCATGCTTTTTAGTCATTTATAGTTACATTTAAAGTTCTGGAATTTACACAATGCAAGTTAATTCCTGTTATCACTTACTTTATGATAGCTAAAAAACAGTTGTTCCTCACCGGTTCCTATTTATTTCTCTCTCTTTTAGAGTAACAAAAATGCAGCTTGTCATGTAACCAAGAACACAGAAAGTGCAAAGTCTTCTGCCCTGAATAGTGTTACAAAATTCTGACAAAACTCCTTCCATAAATGTTAAACATCACCTTACAGAAAGCTTATATCAGACTTTTTCTTTGTTAAATAGCAACACAATTTTTTAACTCTGTTAACTCCTTTGATTAAGTTGAGCATCCACCTTACAGGTTCTTTCCTGTATAAGGTTTTACTCTAGAAACTCTTGTGACAGAAAGAGCACATTAACATTAACCTGTGATTTGAACTACAGCTGGGACTATTGTCAGTCACCCCTGTGACTCATCAGGTATAAGAATTAAACAGTGACATGGTATAAAAAGCGTATACCATAAGCGAATCTCTTTCATTATCTATTTGATGTTAATCTTCATATATAAGGCATGGATATCTAAATTGAAGCAAGTAACACTTACTTTTCCAGCCTTTTGTTGCTCCCATTCCAACTTTTTTGAGACATGTTGCGGCCATCGAATTCAAAATTATCTTATTTTTTCCTTAAAATGGCACATTTACACAGTTCAAACATTTGTTTACTATGTAAACATATGTTTTCTATGTTCTATTGTGAAAAACATATGGGTATATGAGATTTGCAAGTCATTACATTCTGTTTTTATTTTCATTTATTTACATTTTGGGGTTGTATTTATATAAGATACTTGGAGAAGTGACTCTCCTAATGTATTTTGCATTATTATTATTATTATTATTATTATTATTATTATTATTATTATTATTATTATTATTATTATTATTTAAAAGCTGCTGTTGAAATAATAAAGTGGGCTGAATCATATACTGATGGGAGCTTTAGAAGAAAAAGATATCCATCAGGTATGCTCAAGGACGAAGCCATGGTATGGACATTGGGGGAGTCCAAGCGCTAGACCCCCCGCCGCCGCCAAACTTTCCTCACTTTCACAACGTCACAACGTGAGGGTTGAACACAGTGAAACTGGCGGGAGGATGTGCACGTGAATGTACCGTTAATGGTCAAAAACTGGAACTGAAATTAGCCTAGGTGTCTAGTTACTTATGGTCTGAAAAAAGCTGCTGTCTCCATTTCTTACGGACTGAGCTGCTAAAATACATCACCGAACTTGCGTTGAGTAAGGGCTGATTTTCAAACGTGAATATATTAAAAAAGAATACACATAAATAAATAGACAAATAAAATAAATAGAATAGATGAAGAAAAAACAGATCCGTTGGCAGAGAAAATTAAAGCGGAACATATAGAAAATATTTTCTCCTGTATATTGCGGGGGGGGGGGGCAGATTGGTATTTCCTCAACATTGGGGGGTCACGACCCCCCCAAAGACTGCGTGGTTACACCCATGGGTATGCTGCACCAGTAATTTTGACCTGTATATACAGGTGTCACTATAATAAAAGCATGCATCCTTCCCAAATGTCTTGTATCAGATAATCTATGTTGTTCATTTTTAAACAGCCTTTTCAACATATCTGGACACAACTGTAGATGGAAGATATTTGAAAATACTTCTTTTATACAGTATATGCTGTGGAATTTCAACTGTCTTGCCCCATTACCATAAACTCACATATAAGGTCATAACACAAGTCCAATCATAAACATCATTATTTCATTGTAACTCCAACATAGCCATCACACCACAAACATCCACATTAAAGTGAGCATAGCACACCGCAACATCTTACCTTTACTTCCCAAAGAGCTGCTGGGCTTTGTACCCCCATTTACCACTGAGTCTAATAAGCAGAGATTTATATGAATGCTTTTAAAACGAACAAAATAGCAGCTTTAAATGACTTTGTATTTCCTCACCTACACATACAGTATGTGATGTATTTCATCTATAATATTGAGTCAACTCGTGTCAAATTGTTTAAATCATGTAACAACTATTTCTGTCATTTTTAAATTTCATGATTTTACAATACTGGAAGAATCCAGAGCACACATGTAAGAGAATACAACATATGTATAAACCATGTGAGATAAAGCCCAGCCCCCATCTCTGAATAACAGGTAGGGTTATGAATGAATTATTCAGCACTTCAAAATCATTGTATCAGTGGTATTGTTGCTTAACAACGCAGAAGTGTGCTCTACATTGAGATTCAGGTTTAAAACCTAGTTGTCCATTCTGGCCAGCTCAGTGGTGCTAAAGAGCTTCACACTTCCCTTCTTGCCCTTCCACAGGCTGGCCATGAGAGAAACATGCTTCAGTACACACCCCATACTGTATGCATTAACAGAGATAACAATTACACAAAGTGGGTCAGGTGAAGTGCTATGAAGCAGGTGTGCTGTATCTGTTGTGTATGAATAAGGGAGAGCCCTGATAAGATAAAGGGATTGCGCTGCTGGAGGCTGGCTCTCAGCCAGCTTTTATGAGCGCTATCAAAAGCAGCTTAATATGCTGTAGAAGCCCAGTGCTGGCAGCTTGAGCAAGGACTATGAGGTTGCAGCAACAGCACCATTCCTTGAGGATAAGGTTAAGGGCTTCAGATACTAGAGACCTTTAACACCTCCTCTTCCCTTACCACTGACCCCTAGGCCAGCTTCCATGGAGATCAGTTCGAATGCACACTGGATGAACATGACCTAACCCTGGCAAGCTCAGTCTGAATTTTATTCCACTGTTTATATATAGCTCACTGTATACTTGTGTACAACGTTTATAAAACTCCCAAGAAATTGAGGCAAGGGATAGGTATATTGCATAACTAATTACTTTCACCTCCATGTGTTTGTTTTCTCTTGTTTTTTGTGAAGCATCTCAAAAATACAAGTGTAACAACTGCCGAGTGGCTTTACAAGAAATTTATGAAACTACTGTACTGCATTGAAATGCAATGGGATTTTCATGCAAAATTAAGCCCTTGTGGAGTCAAGATATGTAACATGTGTTCTAGTCATTTTAGTATGATGTAACAATATTGTGATTATTTTATTTTTCATAAACCTGTCAGATCAATAGATGAAATGACCCAGCACATTTACACTGGAATATTCAGTGGTGTGACAATATAAAATGCCACAGAGCCATGACTATACTTATGAGTCATTTCCATCCATGCTTCCCTACCTGAATCACTCGTCACTCCATAGACTGAGAGAGGCATTTATCTGCTTAGTCTCAATCTGGTCTTAGTGCTGAAACGCTTTGTTAATCCATTTTACTCAGTGAAGGGCAAAGGGACTGCCTTGTATCACACCATGGCATATTTTGCTGATTATCTACAAGAATGGCTACTTCAATCAAATATCATGTTGAATATCTTATTATGAATTGAAAAGCTCAATGCACAGGAGACAAAGCAAAACCTGAGCTTGAAAATAATATGATGCTGATTTTCTACATTCCTTCTTTTGTTTCCCAACAGTGTCAAATTAAACAGAATGACATTTCTGACGGATTAAGTTGCTCATTAAGTCAGAAATACATTCTTTACAATATCTCTAAATGACATCACCTGTGGTATTATTTTTGGTTTCTCCCTTGAAAATCTATAGCTTATGATTTTTTTCTATTGGTCTTGGAACTATGTCTTGGAATATATACCTTGTCTTTCACCACCACCAGAAAGCACACTTGATCATGAATTATGGTTTGCATCATTACTAGACACACTGTTATTTAAAAGGCCACATGACTTCTACAATTTATGCTAAGTGGCTTCCTTTTATAAAGGGATGTATCATTGAAGTGCACTTACCCTCACCCAGAGGATCCAGTGTGTGAATCATGAGCTGGAAAATGGTGTTCCTCATGGTGCTGTTATGCAGAGATGCAGAGCTGCCCCCTCGTTGTAGTGTGGGCTTGAGCTGAAGATAGGGATACAGACATACATTTAACACATTTCACACAGACAGATAAAAGATGAAGATACATAGGTAGCACTGATTCTCTTATTGTCAAAAGTACTAAATAAATATGTAAATAAAATAAATAAACTAAACTAGTAACTAGTAACTAGTAACACTAGCGGCTGTGGCTCAGTCGGTAGAGCGGGTTGTCCACTAATCCACTAATCGTGGGGTTGGTGGTTTGAATCCCGGCCCGGGTGATCCCATGCCGAAGTGTCCTTGGGCAAGACACTGAACCCTAAGTTGCCCCCGATGGCAAGCTAGCACCTTGCATGGCAGCTCTGCTACCGTGGGTGAATGAGGCACAGTGTAAAGCGCTTTGGATAAAAGCGCTATATACGTGCGCCATTTAACATAGATGACTGTACATTTTGCTCGTTTGATTTATTTTGTTTATTTTTAATGGTATGAGAAATATTTTATTTTCCTTTATTTTATTTTATTTTTTATTACCTTTAATCGATTCTTGTCCTCTGGTTCAGGAGTGGAAATATCATCAACTGATGTCCCATTTTCCTGTGAGAAACAATGTTTTGAAACATTACAGAAGACCAAAGTCACAGAATCTGAAACTTTTAAATTCCGATTCATTTGAAAAAAATACATGCTTGTAATTGGAAGCAAAGATTATGAATAATTAAGTTCACATGTCCTCACAGGTTGAAATGGGATTGATTAACTTGGTAATTGCATCTCAAGAGAACACAATTCACTGCAATAGAAACTGACAGGTCTAAACAATTTCAACATTATATCTATCAGAAAATAATGCATCATGTTTAAATATCTACACAATTATTATAGATATTTTAGAAAATCCATTTATGTAGAATTGACCTCAGCTGGTGGACTCATTTATTAGTATTGTATAATCACATCGATATATTTCACTTGAGCAAAGATGGAACTGTCCAAACTTTTGTTAATCATATCCTCAATCCACAAATAAACTAATATTGTGTTGAATAAAATGTCAGCTGATAAAATATATAACACCTGCACCCAACTTCACACTGCACAATTTTTAAAATTCCATTGAAATCTGAAATCTGCTTCAAATATTGCACCATAATCTATATTTAAGGGAGGTGTTCTTCACCCAGCGTGACTGAGACATTCTTTCAGTGATCAGTTCTCTGAGACGTTAAGATGCTTTTTTATTACCTTTAATGGATAAGACCGTTTATTATGAAGCACTAGCCCCTGCATATTTCTCATATGTGTTCTTGGTTATTTTTCTGTTCAGATCGTTATACTATTCTAAATTTAGCAGTTACACCATGGTATAGTGTAGAAATTCCTTTCTGATCCTTTTGGCTCCAGTGCTTCACTGCCCTTTAACCACATTTACACTTATACGCAAAGTCTTAATCGTGTTTACCAGCAGTATTCAGCTGAGTTTCTTGATTTTCCCCAAAACATACTGTGTCCTATTCCTTTATGACGTTTGGATTATCCACATTAACAGTTTGTCTGCATGTAGTACTGACTATTGGAAATATACTTCATGTTTACTTCCAAATACTGTATACACACATGTAGTATTAATTTAATCAAACACACTTGATAGAGCTGTTTATCAAATCTAACTTGATGACAAGCCATTACTTATCAGAAAGGAAAGGTTCAAATTTCAATTCTTATATTAAAAACATCTTTATATGAACAAGAAAGCCTTTATCTCGCCAATATACATTACAGTAAAAGTCTTCTCTCTGCATATCCTAGCTTATTAGGCAATGTTAGAACTTGAACCCTCAAACTTCTGATCAGTAAACCAACATCTTAACCACTGATTCACCCTGGGCCTGAGATTTACACATACGTTTCCTTATCAGATTTCTGTTTAAGCACACAGGTTTCACTTTCAAAGTTTAAAAATAGACTGTAGGTTAAATGTTACTACGTGAAATAATTAAACTACTAATTTAAAATAATGCTAAAATAATATCCTCTTTAATTTACTATTACATACTTTATATTCTTTCATTGTTGTTATTATTACATTATTGATATTGTTCAAGTAGAAAACATGGAGTGGAGCTTTAAAAATTGTGTGTGTTAAAAAGAGGGGGAAATGACAAAAAAAAAAACTCTATAATCTGATGTTCCTGAGCTGATGTGAGTCTCTCTGATAATCCTGTAATTGTAATTCACAATTAGTACTGCAATGGGTCAGAATTGGCAGGAAATTATTTCACATATATTATACAGTACACAAGTAACACCTGGCAGCCAATCAGGGGAGACAAAGTGTGAGTGAAAGAATCTGAAATTATACTCTAAAGGAAAAAGGATTCAGTAATGATGGAGGTTTTTTGTTTGTTTGTTTGTTTGTTTGTTTTTCTCGGCCAGAAGCTAATGAATGATAGATGGTAGTCAGCCAATGAAACATTGTTTCAGCTAGAAAATGAAGGCTGTGAGCTGCTTAATGACAAACATGTGTTGTTTATTTCTCTATATTTTGTATTTCAAATTCTGTTATATTAGGGCAAGAGTCATCTGTAGCATCTGCTCATCCGCAGTGTGTAACTTTAAACTTAGCAAGTGAATATATACTACTGTGTATGGATAATGCCTAATGGTTTTGGCTTGCTGGAAAACAAACAAACAAAAAAAAGCAGAGATTACATGAAAAAATAAAACATAGGTACATCGAGTGAGATGTGTGTAGCGGAGATTACATTGGAACAACCGAGCGTTTAGCTGTTTCAATTTATGTTCAGTGAATGTGACACTCGCACGGATGTAATACATGATGAAGGTTAGCCAAGCAGATGAAGGTTAAAGGACTTGCTCAGACCCAACTGTGGGAGTTTAGTGGTGCAGAGATTTAACCTTACAGCCTTCTCAACAGTAGACCAAAGGCTTAACACTGCCATACAGTAAAGCTTTTATTCTCATTAGAATAGAATGCCATACCATTAATGCTATTATCACCTTCCTCAGCAAAATAAACTGAAATATTTATCAGTAATAGACTGCGTGGGTGAATTTCCTTTCAGTTGATACAAGTGCGCTCTCTCTCTCTCTCTCTCTCTCTCTCTCTCTCTCTCTTTACACGTGTTCATAATTTATCTCTACTAGAAATGGACTGTCTTTGTTTCCCCAATCTGTTGCAATCATTATTTTTTCTTTATTTTCTAACAAGTTTAGTTAGCTCTGTGTCCAAAAATATAAACAAACTAATAGTACAATTTAAACCACTGCAACCCTGACCAGGCAGATGCTGTAAATTCATCCCACAGCATTGCATGTTCATGAATCTGGTTTTTCTTTGTCCCATGCACTTCATATCTGACCACTCAGTGTGCCCACATCCAAAGTAGTATTAAGCAGAATTTTCAATTTCAAATATATTTGTACAATTTAAAAAAAACTGCACATTGACTATAGTAAAGTAGATTGTGTAATGTAAAGCTTTGTGCTGATTAGGGGACATGCTAAGATAAGTACAATTTCCTTGTCAACTTTCTTATATCTGTTCTGTGCAGCACTTTTAAATTCCTGAATCTGATTAGTCGGAAGGTGTTGATTAATTTTCTATAACAGCAACTATGAAAATAGTGCTGGCTAAAATTCATATAATAGGTGTTTATAATGTTCTTGTATAAGGTAGTATAAGGTTCTAGTAACAGCTAATTTTTGTTTTATTCCTCTTATGCCATGTCAATTTATCAATGATTACATTTTTAAATTTACCACCCCAATTCCAAAAGAGTTGGGACTGTATGGAAAATGCAAAAATACAAACAAACAAAAAGAGTTATTTAAATTTCAATTGAACCTGTACTATATTGAAAACACATTATCATCATATTATCTCAGATGAGACCGAGCCCAGAGAAGCTGGAGTCACTTCAGGACAGTGTTAATGTATGGCTTCTGCTTTGCATAGTACAGCCTTAACTTGCATCTGTGGATACAGCGGCGAATGGTGTTGACTGACAAAGGTTTACAAAAGTATTCCCAAGCCCATGTCAGGATATCCATTACAGATTCATGACAGTTTTAAAGACAATGACATCTGAGGGATCGGAGATCCCTCGCATTCAGAAATGGTTTTTGGTCTTGCCCTTTATGCACCAAGATTTGACCGGATTCCTTGAATCTTTTCATTAAATTGTGTACTGTAGAAGGTGAAATGAACAAAATACTACCGATGTGTCTTTGGGGAATGTTGTTCTCAAAGTGTTTGATTATTCGCTGATGCATCTGTTGGTTGATTGGCAAGACTCTTCAAGGACTAGGCCTTTTTTAGAGGCTCCATACTATGATTAGACGGTTACCTCACCTGTTTCACATGACCTTCTTATTTCAACTTGTCATATCACTATTCCTCCTAAATTGGAACGTATTGAATGCATCAATTTCAAAATAAATGTTTATCTTCAAAAAACTATGCAGTTGATTAGGAAAAATTTCAAATACCTTGTCTTTATATGTTTTTTGTTTAGATACAAGTCTAAGTCCATTTACAAATCACTCCTCTTCGATTTTATTAGCATTTTCCATACTGTCCCAACGTTTTCGGAATTGGGGTTGTATTAATAACTTCTGTCCTCTGTCTTGTGGCAGAAAATGTACTGATCTTTACAAAGTCGAGACATTGGAGACTCCAAAAATGTTAAATAAACATATCCTTACTGAAAGCTTCATAATATCAACAAGTATATGTTTCAATTTAGTTTTTAATCCATTCATTATTAGCCCTATATAAAGATTGTCCTCCAAGTTCCCGTGAATGAGTTGTTACTATCAAAAAATTATAATGTATTAGAATGAGCACAGTAATATGAACCTATTGTTTAAATTATGGATGGCAAAACTGCCCAAGCTGTGGTAATTGAACTGTTAAATGAAAATTGATCAACACATTCTGATCAATCAGAGTAAAGCATTCAATAGTGTTGTGGTATAAAGTGTTAACAGAAAACAATATAAATGGTTTAAAGTTCATTATTAAATATAATATTTTTAATCTTCAGCATATTGCTGTGGTATAAGAGGATTAAAACTACTCCATGTTAATTATTTTCCTATAACAGCATACCCTGCGGTTTTTTTTTCCATACATAAATATCATTATTTAATGTGTGCCACTGGGTTGAGTTCTACTCAGATACAAGAGCTTAACAAACTTGTAAGCCTACTTATACCCTTTTAACACTATATAAGCTCCAATCACACTTACGTTACTTAAACATGCTATATGTTACACCATTTGGACAGAGAACAGCCTGATAGGATTAGGGTTAACAGTGAAAGTAGCTTTAGGTCAGCTAGCTAGGAAAATACTATTGGGCTTAAAAAGGGTGTATGTGTAACTGATTATTATTTATCAAGTTTAATTAACTAAATATACCAAGAAAATGTATTTTATGGTCATAACAGCTATCACATTATAACAAGTACTCTAAAACTTCAACAAGCTTTAAGGATAATTCAGTACAAGAATGGCTAAACTAAAAGCAAAAAAAAAATCTCTTATGCACAAACAAAATGTTATCAGTATATACATTATTATTATTATTTCTCAGTTTGAGACATTACTTGAGGTGAACTACTTCTAATCTTTATCTCAAGACGTGTGCACTTTGTGTGTTTAGAAGACTGTGAGTGCTGATCTCTCCAAAGCACATAACCACAGTGTCTAAGCTGAGAGAGAAAGTGAGGTTGAGGAGGGGAGCTCATAAACATATACTGTAACTAACATTTTATTAATATTTATTGGATTCACTGTCAATCTGTATGAGCTACGTCACAAATAGCAGGGCAGCTCATTAGTAAGGTCTCGCTCGCACAAACACAAGAGATCCTTTTCATTTTGTCTCATCAAAGGCCGTCAAATGTGTGTGTCTGTTTAATGAATAAACATAGGACAATCAAATTGTACTGTTGTCTGTGCAGGACAATGTTATAATACCTACTCATAATACCTATAAGACAGAATTGAACAAATAATTTTTTTGCATATTGATCTGGAAATGCATTTAGAGCTTCTTACACTGTGTTAAGAAAGGTCTTCAAGAAGAGTTCAAGCTTATAATATAAAACAAACCCAATCCTGTTTTATGGCTCACTGATTATAACTAAATTAGGCTGCTTGAGTACACCGACTTAACAGGGTTATCTAGTGTTATTATAAACTGTCTTAATGTAACCCAAAAACAATGAGGACACACCTTCTCAGGCTCCTCAACTGGGATGACTTTGACGATGTTCTTGTGCATGCGGAGCTGAGACTTGAATGCTCGCTCAATCTGGACGTTGTATTTCATGAAGTAGACATAGACGGCATAACCAGTTACAAGCATTATGCTCTCCCACCACATGATGGTATTGTCCAAGAAGAAGATGATGAGCATGATCAGATCTAAGATGTAGAAGGACACGTCTCTGAAGAGAGGCCACCAGGTGAGGTAGAGCATCTCCCGGGAGAACAAAGCACACATTCCTATTACAAAAAGGATGTTAAATACAGCTGACCCTACGATAGTTCCAATACCCACGTTGCTGTGTGAGATAAAGACACCAATCAAGGATGTGAAGAGCTCAGGAGCAGAGCCTCCAGCTGCCATGAATGTTGCTCCAGCAACGTCATCTGAGATCGCCAACTTTTTAGTGATGACGCCAAGAGTCGGGACAAAGAACTCATCACACACAATGGCCAAAGAAACAAACATGTATATCATCCCAAAGATGTGCAGAAACACCCAGCCTTTCCGTCGATCTTCAATGGAGAAGATGTCCTGAGGGTATTCACCCTTTATGTGAGGGGACTCTGCAGGGCCAGAGATGGTGATTGTGGGTGTAGGATGAGTGGGTTCAGGTGCGGCAGTAGGAACTGGAGTGGGTTTTGGAAGGTCTGGATCTACATAGATGCAACGGACAATTGTCCTGTTTGTGGTGGTCACTGGGCGTAACGCCGTTGTTTCTGCTCTCTCTGTTCTCAGAGGTGTGGTGGATGCAGTTGTGTCTGGTTCATGTGCTTTATGAGTTGATATACCTTCTTCCACAGCAGCGGTGGTCAGCTTAGCTGCTACTCCTGGTTTCACTTCAGTAGCATCTTCATGGTCAACTTCGGCATTTTCTCCAATCTGAGGTTCTGGCCAGGGTCCTGGTAATCTGTTTCTAACGGTTAGTTGGTATATACAGCAAAGCAAAAGCCCAGACAGGAGAAATATAATCCGGGTCAGCTGAAGCCTTTTTCTCCGAGTTAGATACATTTTGCAATGCATTTCCTAAGGGAGATGCTCTTGTACCAGATAATATATCCCAGAGTGTCCCACCAGGTTATGATGGGGTGTGAAGGGCTCTGTCACAGAGCGAAACATCTCATTCTCTCAGGATTGGAAGAGTCATCTCCCAGGTCTCTCGCTGCAAACAATAGGCATAAACTTTAAGCAACAGGTTTCTGTGTATAGTCCTGCATGCATGTCTGTTAGTATTATACCCCACTGATAAGCAATCTGTGTAAACAGGCACGGTGTGTTACTGTGAAACAAATGACAAAAAATTATTAACTGTTTTTTTTTTTTTTTATATATTTGTTAAGGATCCTCAGTCAGTAGCCACTACAGCTGAATATACGCATAGCCCAGGATAATACGACCAGATTATGACCCACATTTAATCGGTTATTAATCACTGGCTCAGTTTTTCGCTGATAATAATGAGAGAGGTGTACTTACAGAGCGGTGCGGCGGTGGCCGTGGCGCGGTGCTGATGAACAGCTGTGCTACACGCAGAGCTCACGCACTCACGCACTGCGCACAGCAGTTCAGGTCAACTGGGACTCACAGCAGGACAGCTCTCCACCGTGGATCAGCATAATACCTAATACCTGAAGTCTTTTTAAGAAGATTATCTGTACTGTCTCCCTACACTCTCATTAACCTATATCTTAAACCATTTTCATCCCAATTATTTTGATCTCTTGTGTGTTCATTGTTAGTTTAAAAATGGACACTTGTCAAAGCAAAATAAATAAAAACGGACTGAAAAGACACATGTAATAATGTATAGAAAGCTGTAGATGAAACTTTCGACTGATTTCTATAGAATAGAATGCCATACCATTAATGCTATTATCACCTTCCTCAGCAAACTAAACTGAAATATTTATCAGTAATAGACTGCGTGGGTGAATTTCCTTTCAGTTGCTACAAGTGCGCTCTCTCTCTCTCTCTCTCTCTCTCTCTCTCTCTCTCTCTCTCTCACTCACTCACTCACTCTCTCTCTCGGAACAGAATGTCAGACTTCC
The DNA here is from genome assembly GCA_022414735.1 of Noturus placidus. Taxonomy (NCBI): domain Eukaryota; kingdom Metazoa; phylum Chordata; class Actinopteri; order Siluriformes; family Ictaluridae; genus Noturus; species Noturus placidus. Next base: position 114,895 of record JAFFST010054070.1, read on the forward strand.
ATTGTCCCTACCCGGTACCATTAAGGGGTGCACACACACTCTCTAAGCTGTTTTTGTTTTTCTGGTTTCAGAATGGGTAAAGTTTCGTTCTAATCATATTTATCATATATTTTATTTGCAAAATAAATGCAAAATATTCGTAAGTGTTACAATTACTTAACGCTGACTATTTTTAGGTTCTGGCACGATTTGAACGCAGTAAGTTCTCAGATGCTGTGTTGCTTGCTAGCTAGGTAGTTCGTTGATTTATTTAAAAAAAAAAAAAACAACAACACATTTTTAAATGGAAAGGATATTGTAACATTGGAGAGATGTTGTATTTAAGAACAGAACGGATTATCATTTTGAAGACCTGATGAATAGGTGTTTAACCTGACACAATAGTGTAAAAACTCAAACGTTACATATTTACCTTATCCTTGTGACACTGTATGTGCTGTAATGATGTAAAGTAATGTGATGCTAAATACCTGATACTTAAAGTAATTAAAATTCCATGTGAGAAGGGAAAGGTAATTGCCAGAATGTATTGAAATGTAACAGTACTATATTAGGAACCCCCCCCCCCCCCCCAATAGACATAATCATTTTCTGCAAATTCTCACAGGTGGGATGTGGGAGCTTCTATAACTTCTTCAGAGTGTGAATAAAATACTTTTACCATCATGCCAACTGTGGTTCTTATGGACGCATCATTGTCCATGACACGGCCTGTGTCACTGGAAGGCACTGAGGAGTTTCAGCGGAAAAACTTGGCTGTCCATGGCCTAACCATGCTATTTGAACACATGGCCACAAATTACAAACTGGAGTTCACTGCACTTGTCGCCTTTTCATCCCTGTGGGAGCTCATGGTGCCTTTCACCAGGGACTACAACACTCTACAGGTACGAACTATCCTGGTACAGCACAATTACCATTGATATTTTAATTTCACCTTATGCAGTTTGTTTCACTATTAGGTTGAATGTAGTTCAACTAAAGGGTGACCTCAAACATACACGTGTTCATATTGTGATACATTGAGAAATTAAAGAGTTGATTTTTGTTAAACAGTTCAGCTTACTAATTTTATCCTTTCTCTTTCAACTACTGCATAGGAGGCCTTGAACAATCTGGAGGACTATGACAAAACATGCCTGGAGTCAGCACTGCAGGGAGTCAGTAATATTGTGCAGCAGGAGTGGGGCTGCACCTGTCCCTGCCAGGTAGTGTGTTTTCTGTTGATGAGCACCATTCTTCCTATAATATTCCCTCAATTGGTGTTTGGTGATGGAAGTGGAGAGCGCTGTCTAACACGTCAATACAAAATCTCCCATTGTTGTTCAGTTGGGTTCAAATCTGGCAACTGACAAATCCTTAGTACATGATTTCCATTTTCATCCTCATCGAACCATTCACTGAGCTCTTGTGCACTTTGAATGAGGACAGTGTCAAGAGACCACTCTCATCAGAATAGAAATGTTTCATGTTCAGTCAGAATAATTTTGTATTGATTTGCAGTGACTCTTCCCTTTAAAATGCCTTCCATAGCATTTGTTACCCGTCTTTATATTAACTGCAATAGATGAAAAATAACCAGTTGATGACAGCATCATCATTTTTAAAACTGATACATTAGACGTGATTATAGATACAGGTTTGGTTGCAGGTGCAGGTCACATATGACAATGTTTAGCCGGGTTACAGTATTTACTTCCTGATAGCGGTTTCAGGTGCGATACTAGTGTTGCACGTTTTTGTTGGACTCTACTGAGTAAGTCTATTTTCTGATTTACCCCAGAGGTCCTTGAAATATGATGCATCATATTTGGCATTACCATGCAAGAAATCAGCATTCACATACTTTCACTGAATGCACATTGGCAGGTCAAGTGTAGTATTCATTACACCTAACATTTCATGCTAGGTGTAATGAATATTAATGGTGTTTTGGTTTTGCTGTGATTTATTTGATGGCTTATAGATGGTGTTGGTGACTGATGGAGCGCTGGGTATTGGTCGTGGTTCTCTGCGCCACTCCCTGGCCACACTGAAACAACGGGGAGAGGACAAGAAGTTTCCGTTACCCTTCCCTTTCCCCTCCAAACTCTACATCGTGTGTATCGCCAATGCAGAGGAGGTACTGTTGGTAAATTAATTAAATGTTCTATCGTTAACCCATATCTTCTGTTTAGGTTATATAAAAGGATGTAAATGAAAAACATAACAATTTACTTTTTAACAAACAAGTGTGACAGTCAAAGTCCTCAGAAAAACTGTGGCTGGTTCTGGAAGATGCTCAATAAAACTTACAGCTCATTTCCTTATAAAACTGTACTAATTGTACCCGATGTACTATTTTTTTTGTTTTGTTTTTTTTGTCACACCAAATATTGACTTTCATTTACTGCTGTTTACTGTATTTTTTGTTTAAATGTAGAAACATTTCATTTTGTTATTTTGAAGGCATCTTTGCTCTACAGCATTTCTTTGCATGTACCTAAAACTTTTATACAGTACTGTATAACATTAATTTGGACATTTATTTATAATTGCAGCTCCAAGCCACTGATGTCATGGACAATTTGGAGCAGCTTCTCACTTTAAGTGGTGGAGAGGGACAGATTTTTACTATGGATGGACCACTGTGTCTGAAAAGTGTTCAAGCTATGTTTGGGTTGGTAACTATGCTGCTCCGCCTGTAACTGCTATACTGTGTGCTTTTTGCACAACATGTAGCCAGCGACTGAATGGGAATGCTATGGATTGGGTGTAGTTGTAAGTCTGTAAACATGTTTTGGTAGGAAGTTGATTGACCACGCATACATGCCTTTCCATGCCGTGCTGCGTTGTGGGAACTTAGCGTCTGATGTGCAGGTGTTTCCCAGGCCAGAGCCTGTACTGTTGGATGAGGAGCTTGACCCGGTACCAAAAGCAGTGCACACAGGTACAATTAGTTATTTTCCTAGTTTGTACACATTTACGTTGGAACATTAGGAGTATAACTCTGGTTCTGTGACTAAGTGGAGGATCACCAAAGCAATTTCCTTTGGAACTAGTGGAAGCTCCCTATGTATTTGTTTCCTTGCCGAGTATTAGTAAATGGTCTGTACTTGTAGCAAAGTCATCACCTCTGTGGTCGTGATGGACGTTTCAGTGAATATTATATGTGGCAGTGGTGATAATTTTAATTCCAATGTTTAACAAAGGAAAGATATACATATATACAGTATCTCACAAAAGTGAGTACACCCCTCACATTTTTGTAAACATTTGATGATAACTTTTCATGTGACAACACTGAAGAAATGACACTGTGCTACAATGTAAAGTAGTGAGTGTACAGCTTGTGTAACAGTGTAAATTTACTGTCCCCTCAAAATAACTCAACACACGGCCATTAATGTCTAAACCACTGGTAACAAAAGTGAGTACACCCCTAATTGAAAATGTCCAAATTGGGCCAAATTAGCCATTTTCCCTCCCTGGTGTCATGTGACTTGTTAGTGTTACAAGGTCTCAGGTGTGAATGGGGAGCAGTTGTGTTAAATTTGGAGTCATCGCTCTCACACTCCCTCATACTGGTCACTGGAAGTTCAACATAGCACCTCATGGCAAAGAACTCTCTGAGGATCCAAAAAAAAAAAAGAATTGTTGCTCTACATAAAGATGGCCTAGGCTATAAGAAGATTGCAAGACCCTGACACTGAGCTGACACTGAGCTCGCCATGGTCGACCAAAGAAGTTGAGTGCATGTGCTCAGCGACATATCCAGAGATTGTCTTTGGGATATACATGTATAAGTGCTGCCAGCATTGCTGCAGAGGTTGAAGGGGTGGGGGGTCAGCCTGCCAGTGCTCAGACCATACACCACACACTGCATCAAATTGGTCTGCATGGCTGTCATCCCAGATGGAAGCCTCTTCTAAAGATGATGCACAAGAAAGCCCACAAACAGTTTGCTGAAGACAAGCAGACTAAGGACATGGATTACTGGAACCATGTCCTGTGGTCTGATGAGAACAAGATAAACTTATTTGGTTCAGATGGTGTCAAGCGTGTGTGGCGGCAACCAGGTGAGGAGTACAAAGACCAGTGTGTCTTGCCTACAGTCAAGCATGATGGTGGGAGTTTCATGGTCTGGGGCTACATGAGTGCTGCCGGCACTGGGGAGCTACAGTTCATTGAGGGAACCATGCCAATATGTACTGTGACATACTGAAGCAGATCATGATCCCCTCCCTTTGAAGACTGGGCCACAGGGCCAGTATTCCAGCATGATAACCTTGCTAAAGAAGCTGAGGGTGAAGGTGATTGACTGGCCAAGGATGTCTCCAGACCTAAACCCTATTGAGCATCTGTGGGGCATCCTCAAACGGATTCTGGAGGAGCACAAGTACTCTAACATCCACCAGCTCCGTGATGTCATCATGGAGGAGTGGAAGAGGACTCCACTGGCAACCTGTGAAGCTCTGGTGAACTCCATGCCTAAGAGGGT
>JAFFST010054072.1:13570-23950 GCA_022414735.1 Noturus placidus
AGTGGAGCCACTCTGTCTAATGTGTAGCGGAGAGTTGACTTTAAGCTTAAAGTTGCATTATCGAGGTCTATCGGATCGGACGCTGATCCAGATCTAATTGACGTTTCTGACAGACTATTTATAAAACTAGTTACAGTAGCTGGTGTGAAGGTACGTTTTACACGGTAGCGAGGTGAGGTGGAAATATAATGATCAATATGAATTGTGGACGAGATAAGATGATGATCTGAGACAACTTCAGACTGGGGACAAATTTCAGGGTTTTCTATATTTGGACGTAAGCTCATAGACGTAACTTGGCCAGTGGACGTGCCTCGGCTCTGCGGCTTGGACATGAACGTGCCTCGGCTCTGCGGCCTGGTCGCGGACGTGCCTCGGCTCTGCGGCCTGAACGCGGGTGTGCCTCGGCTCTGCGGCTTGGACGCGGACGTGCCTTGGCTTTGCAGGCTTGGACAGGGACAAAACTGGGCTCCCGGGCTTGGACGTGGACAAAACTGGGCTCCCGGGCTCGGATGGTGAAAAAACTGGGCTTCCGGGCTCAGACGGGGACAAAACTGGGCTCCCCTGCTGGATCGCAGACAAACCTGGGCTTCCGAGCTGGGACGGGGACAAAACTGGGCTCCCGGGAATAAACGGGAACAAAACTTGGCTCCCGGGTTTGGAAAGGGACAAAACTGGGCTCCCAGGCTCAGACGGGGACAAAACTGAGCTCCCCGGCTGGGACGCGGACAAAACTGGGCTCCCGGGCTAGGACGGGGACACGGACACAGGTGAGACAGGGCCTTCAGGCATAGACACGGGTGAGACAGGGCCTTCAGGCATGGACACGGCTGAGACAGGGCCTTCAGGTGTAGGCACGGGTGAGACCGGGGTTTCTGGCATGGGCACGGGTGTGCCAGGGGTTTCTGGTGTGGGCACGGGTGAGACCGGGGTTTCTAGCGTGGGCATGGGTGAAACGGTGTTCTCAGGCGTGGGCACGTGTGAAACTGGGCTCTCAGGCGTGGGCACGTGTGAAACTGGGCTCTCAGGCATGGGCACGTGTGAAACTGGGCTCTCAGGCGTGGGCACGTGTGAAACTGGGCTCTCAGGCACCGGCTCACTCAGTTGTAGCTGTTTGTGTAGTGCTAGCATCCGCTCGAGATCCTTCAGTCCCTGGGTGATGTGCTCCTGGAACGCCGTACATATCAGCATGGCTCCTAGCCTGAGCTGCCTCAACTCCTCGAGCCAGACTGCTTTCCGCTGTAGCCGCACTACCGCTGATTCGATGCAGCGAAGCCTCTCCCATGGCTCCAGAACTCCGGATATCCCTGCTACTCCCATAGTGAAGGGAGAACTGCTGGCTCACCGCAGCGAGAGGCAGGGCGTCCTTGCAGGATGAGCTTCCTTGACAAAAATTTATAACAAAAACTAAAACACTGGTAGAAAAGCACGGTCGCTGGGAAAAAAATAAAACAACAAGGAAGCTACGGTCCTGAAGAAAAAAAAGGAAATACAACGCCTTACTGACCTCTCCCGTCTGCTGCTTCCAGATATGGTCTTTCGTTCTTTCACGTTTGGACGCAAGGGAGGAAGCAGGCGCAGACTTCAGTTTAAATATTTATTGAAAGGCAGATCAAACAAACAACACAAAGACACTAAGACTAGAATACCCAAACACTGCGGCTGGACAAAAACTCTAAGGCTACAAAAACAAACCAAACACTGTGACACAGAAATGTTAGTCTAAACACAATGAAAGACAAGGACTACATGAAAACCGGAAGTATTTATACCCACAGTGCTCATTAACCCCAATGTGAAACAGGTGCAGGAAGACATGTGACTAGTAGTGAATAGTGGCTGCTGGGACATGGAGTCAGCCGGCAAACTGGGGTGGAGACACACCCCAAAACGTAAACACAGTCCATGTGTTGAAAACTGTCATGCACTTTGCTTCCGGCAGCTTAAAGGCGCAGTGCCTGCACCCGGCCATGAAGGGGCGCCATGACCAGCAAATGTGCAGTGCCTGCGCCCGGCCACCAGGGGGAACCGTGACCAGCAAAGGTGCAGTGCCTGCGCCCGGCCACCAGGGGGAACTGTGACAGCAGTTAACCATTAGATTTAAACACGGACATAGATTTAAACTCGCTTCATAACCCTCTACAGCAGTGATCTACAACAATATATGTTTCCAAAACAAACAAAATGCCCGCCACCAGTAATGTTGTTTTACTTTAGTAAATTAAAGCAGTATATCAACCAGTACAGGACTCAGTAAAAACAGTGAGACAATAATTCAGTTCAAATATCAACTAACTGCTTGTAGCTTCCTTTAACTGAAGATCACTCACTGCCGCTAAAGGTGGCCTCGCATGGATAGCCTACAGATCACCACAGGTTTAAAGTGGATTTCTTGGATAGCCTTAAGATGGCAATTTCTAAGAATAGTTTACACTCTGTCAAGTCTCCATCACTGAGCAGTTGATGATGATGTTTACATATGTAACCGCAGTTCTATGAATTCAGGATGACTGCCAGATGTGGTGCTTTAAGCACCTGGATATCCATTACGTGTACGTGCAGATCGAGTTTTTGTATCAACAAAATTAAATGTGACCTGGGTGACATATGCCCTTTGCCCCGTGTAAATTCATGGCCCGATGGCAAGGCCCATATACAGTCATCAAGAGGGTGGACATCGTGAACTACCGCCTGCAGCAGCCCAGCAAGTGAGTAGAAACACAAAAATACTCTAAAAACATGTTAAACAAGTGGTTCAAGCCTGTTCCAGTGATGTCTGCTTTTGCTACCCTAGACACAGATCACAGCAAATGTGCATTGGTCCAGCAGGGAGAGGACCTAACCCCCATACAAAGACAGGAGTTAATGGAACTGGTGGACCAGTTCGCTGATATCTTCTCAATCACTCCAGGGATGACGCAGCTGGTCCACCATGAGATTAAGACCTATTCAGGAATTGTGGTTTGACTGCGGACCAGTTCCTTACAGCTCCACATTTTCTTCCATGTCTCTCTTTATTTGGTCTCTTTCTTCCGTAATAGATTGCAGCTCTACTTGGAGGTTCTGAACATTCTCGGCTTTCTCAGAGACTTTGCTGTGAATTGTTTCTTGCAGCTGGTTCCTCTCTGCAGTTGTGGCAGTCAACTCTAACAGATACCTTTCTCTTTCACAGTGAAGCGACTCCAGTTCCTCACCCAACTGTACTGACTTCGGCATGGCTTCCTCCAAGGTACTGAGGTACTGACTCCTGTTATCCTCCAAGAGGTGTTCCAGATCTGTTTGGACCTTTGCAAGCTTCTCTGTGGTCTCAGTGTGCTGTTGGCTTAGCTGAACTTCCTGGAGTTTTGCATCAGCAAAATCCTTCTGCATGCTCTCTCATTCCTCCTGGGCCTTTACAGAATCTCCTTTCAGTCTCTCGTTGTCCTCATGGGACACGGCCCGAGCAGAGAGAAGATTGTCCAGTTCCTCTTTAACAGAGTCAAGTTCAAATGTGAGCTCACACACCTGTCTCACCAAATCATCCACTCTAGCTGGAAGAGCTTCTAGAGACTTTAACTCCTCCATTTTGCTTTGAAGCACTCCTTCAGTCTACTGGCTTTTCTCAAGCTCCTAACTTAATTCCGCAACAGGCTTGGTGTTTGTTTCGGCAGATTCTTGGGACTGTACTTGGGCTTCAGGGACTTGAGACTTGACTTGGAGCTCAGGGACTTGTGACTTGACTTGGAGCTTAGGGGTGGACATGCTGGCCTTTGATTGGAGCTTGGGTGCTGAGACCTCCAGATGGGTCTAACAGTGGAGCACTGGGGTCACCATGTGGACTTCTGGCTGGAGCTGGACAGGTGAAACCCCCTTGTGGGTTTTCAGGTTCTAGCTCTGGTTCTCAGGTTGACTCATGGGCTTGTGACTGGAGCTCGGGCACTGGAAGCCTCCTGTGGTCCTCAGCCTGGATCTCGGCATGTGAGCCCACCTCGTGGGTCTCAGGTTTGGGCTCTGGGGTGGCCAAGTTAACCTCCAGTAGGAGCAGAACTTGGTCTACAGGCTTGGACATGAACGCAACGTGACTTTCAGGATCGGACATGGACAAAACATGACTTTCATGCTTAGACATTGATGAAATGTGACTTTCAGGCTTGGATATGGATGAAACGTGACTTTCAGGCTTGGACAACGATGAAACGTAACTTTCAGGCTTGGACATGGATGAAGCTTGACCCGCATGCATGTGCTCGGAAGTTGACAGGTTAACCTCCGGTTGGAGCTTGGCAGGTGAGTCCACCTTGTGGGACTCAGGTTCGAGCTCGGCGGTTACCCGGAGAACATCCGATTGGGGAACTGAGGCTCCCATGGGGACCTTAGGTTGGAGCTCGGCAGGTGAGTCCACCTTGTGGGGCTCAGGTTTGAGCTCTAGTACTGAGGTTGTAATGTTGGCTTCTGGCTGGCGTGTCATTGAGGCTTTTTTATGTAGCTGCTTGTGTTGATGCCAGCTGCTCCTGAAGCACTCCCTTGAGAAGAATAATGCATCCTGGAGGCCCAGCTTTTTGCCTGGCTGTGCAAACTCTTGCAGAAAACTTTCAGTGAACTCAGTGACGTTATTGAGGGCACTGGACCCTGGATGGACCAGCTGCTCTGCCCAGTCACATGCCGGGCCATAAAACTGGGACACTAAGAATTCCAGCCACCGTTTCTTGTCAGGTTTGGGATGTGCCAGGCTGGCAAAATACACTTGGCTGTGAACCAGGAACAACAACGGGTAACTCTCTAACCCATAATTCTCCATTGGGAGTTCAGCGGCAGTCCTCTGGGAAAACTGGTCTGATTTGTACCGTGGCCAGTAGTCCGTATATTTGCTGCTGTGGTACTCTCTTGGTTCTCCCCCTGCATCCATGGTAAGGCGGATAAACCAGCGTAAACAAAACTAACATGGACCAAACAAAACAAGAGACTTAACATGAAAATGTGACACTAACAAGGACTTTGAATCTCTATTGTAAGGTTGTGAAAGTTATCTAAACACATTCATAAACACAATGAATATTCTACCCCGTGTTCTGCACAGTGCGCAGTATATAAGCATGAGACATTAGTGTTGTGATAGCGTGCACCTGAGAGCAATACAATAACATGACAGGTTAACCAATGCCAGAAATGGGGAGGGGACATGACAAAAACAAACAAAGTCCACGTGTTTGAAGTGTCACAAAAGTCAGCTCGGGAAAGAGCAGGGTGCATGCATTTATATTACATTTATTCATTTAGCAGACGCTTTTATCCAAAGCGACTTACAAATGAGAGCACACTCACGCACCAATGGTAGCAGAGCTGCATGCAAGGTGCTAGCTTGCCATCGGGGGCAACTTAAGGTTCAGTGTCTTGCCCAAGGGCACTTCCGCATGAGATCATCCGGGCCGGGATTCAAACCCCAGATCCTACGATTAGTGGATTAGTGGACAACCCGCTATACCGACTGAGCCACAGCCACATGCACAATGCACTCTGCTTCAACAGTGAATCGTGACACTTGAGAGGAAGCAGATTCAGAAGGGAACCCATCCTCTCTGGGTAAAAACGGATAGTGTAAAATTAAATAAAAGTTCATTATGGTTTAATATAAAGTCTGTTTTGTGGCATAATAGTACTTTAACACTTAGCTAAGTGTTGTTAGTATGTTTTAACATCTTTCTAGCATGTTGCTAAACTGAATTTTCTGGCATATTTTTATATGTTGATAGGCATACATAAGTGTAAAACATGTCATTTCCTGTTGGCAGCAGGTGGAGCTATGACAGTAACTAAATATTGACTCAGGCCCAGATTCCTATCAAATATGTGAAGTTTGGTGAAGATTGAATATTGCATGTTTGAGATAACAATTTTCTGTTTCATTGTACTAATAGCATGATTTAGTAGAGAGACAGAGAGACAGACAGAGAGAGAGAGACACAGAGACAGAGAGAGAGAGAGAGAGAGAGAGAGAGAGAGAGAGAGTGAAATACTGCTTGCCAGAGCTTGTGAGACACACACACAGATGTATATATTAAAAAAAGCATTAGCTGTGCTGTCCCTTGTGGACAGGTGTGAATTCTCATATATAGACATAGAGTCATGATACTTTACAAACAGAAACCCAACACTGTCCTGACTAACCTTATAACAAACTAATTCATGTTAATGTAGCCCAGGTTAAAATACCTATGCTAGTAAAATGTATATAGTTTGTGTGATGTGTACAGGAGACAGCACGTGCTAGAAAGTGTGACAGACTAAGTGATGAGCCGGTGACATGTCAGTTGTTGATTTGCTGTACCCTGATTGGAAGGTATACCCTGACAACCAATCCAAATTCATTCCCAAGTAAAGGGGTGGGACTTAGACGGTAGCAGACGCAGTTCTTAGACATCAGAGCACAGGGAGAGACGTGTTTTAGCCGGTTGCAGTAAACCGTAGACATTGTACGAGAGCAATTGGTTCCTAACCTGTGGTTAAAGACCAGTTACCTTGAGTGTTGGAATTTTTGTGATCTACAAGAGGAAGTGTCAAGCTTGTTGATGTTTTTTTCCGTATGGTGACTGAATGTTACTGTTGCTTGAAAACCGAGTCATGTGCTAAATGCTGTTAGCGTTAGCCATTAGCTCATAGTTTACACGAGGAGGACATTGTGGCTGAAAGAAAGGGAAAGTTCCTGTGGACCGGAGGACTGTTTTCCTTTTTTCCGGTGGGATATGATACTGTGTTCTTCTTGCTGAGCTGCATTTCTCTGTGTGCGAGCTGTTGTTGGGTGTTGCCAGAAGGTCTCATCCCATTCCCTCAACTGCTACCCCTGCTCACTCTCCGAGGTCGTGAGTACTCATAACTTTGCACGTGCATGTTTCGTTTTTTTTTCCGCTTGTGAATCAAGTGAATCAGCCATTTTATGTTTTGGGCCTCAACGCACCCGAGCAACGATCCAGGCCTGCAACGAGGTTTTTGCTAAATGCAATAAGTGATACGGGTGTGTGTGTGTGTTTGTGTTTTACACTTACCTAGTAAAGGTACTGGTTATATAGATTAAGATGACACAAGATACCAAGTAGTTACTAACAAGGTTTTGAGTTTGATCTTTTTGAGTGTTTTAAATTGTTATTTCAATTTCGTTATATTTTTGGTAAAGGGATTAGTTTAAGTTAAAATAAGTTAAACGGGAATTTGTGTTTTTTATTATTGATGAATTAATTAAATCATTGTTTCTTTTACTAAAGCATAGTGTGGGTATTTTTCAGTAAGTAAATTCCTGTTATAATACCATTTAAACAAATAGAGTATTTGAATTACAATATACAGCCAGGAGTATAAAAATATATTATCTCTGGTTTATCGATTGGAGGCACTGCCAGTTAAATTTTACCATTTGAGAGTAATTGAGGGAAGGTAGTTATCATTTAAATATATTAGACTAATTAATACAGGTTGCAGCGCCAAATTATAAAACTGTACCCAGGGCCCCCGTCCATAGTGACTTTACACAGGAAAAGTTAAAACATTATACCATCACATGGGACGGGTGCTACATTTATACTGATTGAAAAGGTCTGATAAAACGATTTCCATTCCACCAACGAATGGAATACAAGTGTGCTGCGAGAAAGTGTCGTATTGAGTACCAGTGAGACATCACATGCTACATCTTGAAGAAATACTTAGAGACCATGGCATGAACAGTGCACAATAAAAAGCTTTGGTTAATCAGAATTCTGTCCAAGCAATTTAGATTAGCATTTAAGCCAGTGAGAGAGCTGCATGCAGGTTTTAAAGATATATAAGGTTTCAAGTCTCATCTGATGTCTATTACAATACTTGTCTTGCTGAAAATCTGAACAAATTGATTTAATTGCAAGGCAGAAAGTACAGAGTGAGAGGAGGTATATCTGACTATTTGTGGGAAGGTTTCTCCATACAGAGTTGTGGTCATGTCATATTCTTTGTTTAATAATAGATTTAATGGTACTCCACTTCAGTTTTATGGCCTATTCCATGTAGCTTCATTACATTACTTGTCCAGGATATTAGTTTTTTACTCATAGTCAGACCAGTAGCTTCAGTGACCTGATTTTTCATGTGTTCACCAACCAGAGAAATAAAACAAACTCTACTGATTTTATCCACTGGATTATTATAATGAATTTGTGATGAAATATGCCTGCAGTATAGATACAAAACAACAACAACAAGATACAAAACAAAAAGATACAAAACAACAACAAATATTAAATAAAAAGATTTTGCAATAGTGATTTATTAAAACAATTGAATGTAATAAAATGTTCGATGTTGTAGAATGCAGAGAAGGTTAAAGGACAGAAGAATGTTGTGTGTGCAGTAAGTTAGTCAAGATGTTAGTAATTATATTCAAATACACATTATCCAGGTTGTTGACATAGTGGACATTGCTCCAAAACAAGTAGCAGTCAAATCATTTAATAACTGTTTTATTTACACCTTCACAAGTGTTTCGTTATTATATATATGTCTGCTTGCCCTATGTGCCATTGGTGTGTCTGTGTCTGTTACCCTTTTTCTCCTCCCGCCTTTTCTAGACCCCGCCTACTGCATGCATCTTGTTCCCGGACTCTGAGCATGATTGGAGGTCAGTTTTTCAAGTTGTGATTCCAAAACCATATCGTGCCCAGGTGTTGAGTATTGCCCATGACCATGATCTCACTGGTCATCTTGGTGTGAGGAAGACATATGATCGTGTGTTAAAACATTTTTTTTTTTGGCCTGCGATGAGGTCAGAGGTTGCCAGGTATTGCCGCTCCTGTCATGTGTGTCAGGTTGCAGGAAAACCAAATCAGGTTGCTCCCCCTGCTCCACTTCAGCCTATACCTGTTATGGGAGAACCTTTTGAAATTATTTTAATAGATTGTGTAGGTCCCCTTCCTCGAACCACGTTTGAAATTCATACTTATTAACTTTGATGTGTGCTGCTACTAGGTTCCCCAAAGCTATACCCCTGCGTAGCATTAAGTCACGCGCTGTAATCAGAGGTCTTGTTAAATTTTGTACCACTTTTGGTTTGCCAAAATAGATCCAGTCAGACCAAGGTTCAAATTTTATGTCTGCTCTGTTCCGGAAAGTCATGATACAACTGAATGCGTGTCATCAGGTCTCAAGTGCTCATCACCCAGAGTCCCAGGGTGCATTTAGAACGCTTCCATCAGACCTTGAAGTCTATGCTTAGGACCTACTGTTTAGGTCAGGGAAAAGATTGGGATGAAGGGATTCCCCTCTTATTATTTGCTATCCGTAATGTTGTACAAGAGTCACTTGGTTTCAGTCCTGCTGAGCTACTCCAGACACTCTGTTTGAGGACCTTTAAAAGTCTTGCAGGAAGAGTTCCTGTCTCCAAGTCAGGTGAAACCTCCTAGGAATGTCTTAGATTATGTTAGTTCCTTTCGTTCGCGCCTATATACTGCTTTTGAGTTAGCCAAAAGTTCTCTGGCATCCTCTTAGGCTTGCATGAAGGCTCGTTTTGACAAAAATGCTGTCGTGCGTACATTCCAAGCGGGTGACAAGGTTTTAGTTTTACTGCCATTGCCTGGTTCTGCTCTCCAGACTAGGTTCTCAGGTCCTTATGCTATTGAGTCTAAGTTGAGTGATACAGATTAAAACTCGTGTGTGCCATGTGAATATGCTCAAACTTTATATCTCTCGTGCTATCATGGATGTTGGCTCTCCCTTTACTGTTGTCGTGTTCTCTGTCTCTCTGTTTTCTCGTCTCCAGATAGCTTCTCTTACTCAACCTCACAAAATGTGAGTTTGGTCATGCTACCATAACCTACCTTGGTAAACAGATTGGACATGGTACTGTTCACCCACGGGATGCTAAAGTTAGGTCTATTGCCACTTTTCCAGCAACTAAGACAAAAAGAGAGCTTTGACGCTTTCTTGGGATGGCTGGATACTATAGAAGTTTTTGTAAGAAATTTTCAGATGTTGTGTTGCCTCTCACTAATCTCCTCCGTAACTCTATTCCTTTTGTGTGGTCTGCTAGCTGCAAGGCTGCTTTTGAGTCTGTCAAGTTGTTGTTGTGTAGTGCACCTGTTCTTTCGGCCCAGTCTTTTGTAAACCCCTTTAAACTTAAGGTAGACGCGAGTGGTACGGGTGCCTGTGCTGTCTTAATTCAAGAGGATGCTCAGGGCATAGATCACCCAGTTAGCTTCTTTTCTTACAAGTCTAACCGTCATCAGTTGAACTACAGTACTATTGAGAAGGAGGCCCTTGCCCTTTTGCTTGCGCTCCAGCACTATGAAGTGTATATTGGTTCTAGTTCTGACCCTGTTTCTGTTTTTACAGACCACAACCCCCTAGTGTTTTTACATCGTATGTCAAACAGCAACCAACGGC
>JAFFST010054074.1:2694-26004 GCA_022414735.1 Noturus placidus
AAAAATTACAGTTTTATATCTTTATGTTTGAGGCCTGAAACGTGGCAAAAGGTCGAACAGTTCAAGGGGGCCGAATACTTTCGCAAGGCACTGTATATTTGGTGTTCCTGTATGATTTCTGTTTAATAACGATGGAGAAAATACATTTAGGAAACGGGGAACAACATGCGTAATGAAGTAATAAAATGATTCTCTTTAGAGACCCGGTTACGTGATGTTCTGCACACAGCGTGTGGACTGCCTGGTCTGTGGAGTGGGAGCTCTATATAAAATCATTTCTTTTGGGAAATTCGGGACAGTTGTTATAGAAACACGGTAGAAATATGGCCTAGTATGGCAGTATTATGGTCCGACTACTTGAACAATCCACTGACCAAAGAAATATTGTGCTCCTTTGATTCATATCTGTATTTGTATCTGACTTTGTGTCTGTTCATTCTTAATAATTCATTTCTGTTACATCTGTTGGTCGTTCAAGGGCTCACTGGCTGAAGCTCAGAAGAATGCTCAGAATACTCAGGACTGCAGTACTTCGGAGAAAGAGATGTTCAACCTGATGGAACAACTGAAACGTATGACTCTGTAATTAGAGGACTCTGTAACGTCAGAAGATGTTAAGGTACGTGAGATAAGGTTTCCATGAAGCCATAGTTTTGAATAATAATATGACTCTGCTTTTGCTGCCTGTTGAATTACACTACAGGCTGAACTCGTGGTCCTCAGTCAATCATGCGAACATATCTGTTTTTTTTTCTCTTTTTAACGTGGAATCAATGAAGTCAAAGAAGCTGAAAAAATAAGATCACCCACAAAGATGCCGCACATCGTTTAACCCAAAGAAAATACAAAATAATTCTTGATATAAATAAATAAAGGATGATCTATGAAACATTTTGAAATGTTCCGTTTATATTATTGATGTTATGATACCAAAAAACATATCTTACAATTCTATACCAGCTGAAGTATCACGATATTGTTGTGAATTAGATCATTGTTGTTGATGTTTTTTTTTTTATTTTTTGAAGTTTTTGCCTTTAACTCCAGCCCCTGGTCCATGTCGTAGGAGGAGCTAACAGCACAACACATCCTGCTAACCGTGCTGGTTAATGGGGCTCTGCTAGAAAATTCATTCGAATTGTCAGATTTATAAAGATTGATCTTGTCTTTTTTGTCATCGACGGAAGGAAAACATCCCCAGCATCCTGACACCGTGCTGCAATACTGTAAGATTTTACTCATCACTTACAGACTCCTGCTGTGTGGGTACATCTTGTTTTCATCCATATACCTCAGCTGCTCTGTATGCAGGTTCGTGTTCATATTGCCCGGTACAACCGTTCACACCTGTAGAACATTACTGTGTACTTCATCAATCATCAACAGATTCTGTACGGAATGTAATATCCAGAAATAAACTGCAGAGGATTTTAAAAAGTTTTCATTTTGTTCCCCAGCTTTTATTACAGCTTCTGGAGGTGTGACGTGAACGTGCTAAGCACTAATCCACAATGCGCAGCATAATAATAATAATAATAGTATTAGTAGTAATCATCATCATCATGATGTAGATCCTAACACTGCGCCACTGCTTAAAGGACACAATTACACTCATTTCATTTAAAGTAGAAAAATAGAGCAACAAAATTAAGAATGTGTGGGAAACGGAGTTAGGAGTAGAGATAAGTGAAGTTGGGAACGTGCTATAGGGAGGATGCAGTCTACAACTTCCTGTGCTCATCTTGGACTTATCCAGTTCAACGTTTCACACAGAGTCCATCTGTCCAAGTCGAGACTTTCTGAAATAAATCCGGACGTAGAGGACAGGTGTGATAAATGCCATGGCTCTCCCGGTCATCTTGGCCATATGTTTTTCTTCTGCCCTGATCTCCATGGTTTTTGGTCTGGTTTCTTTACCATCATGTCCACTATTCTCAGGGTAGATTTAAAACCTTGTCCACTGATTGCTGTATTTGGGATTCCTGATGTCTCAGTTTTATTGAACTCGATACAAAAGGATGTTATCGCGTTTACATCCCTTATAGCAAGACGTTCCCTACTGTTGCATTGGAAGTCTGCTAAATATCCATCTATCTCCCAGTGGCTAAAGGACATGATGTATATTTAAAACTCGAGAAAATAAGATATACGATGACGGGTTGTACTGACAACTTTTTTTTTTATAAATGGCAACTTTTTATTTAATATTTTATGGAGTTACAGACACTCCCCACTTACATTAATTTGCCTGTTGTTGGGTTACAATATCTATATAACCAGCGATAGTTATTGTAGCTATGATGAGCTGGGGGTGGGTTTGTCTTCAGTGTGGGGGTGGGGTGGGAGGGGTATGAAAATGAATCATGTGTAAATGAACCACATGTAAAAGAATCACATATAAATGAATCATATGTAAATTGATCATATGTAAATTTTGCGTGTGGGGGGGCGGAATGTGTAATCGGGGTAAAAATGTCGATTCGGCATAGATGTATGAAAATGAATCACATGTAAATGAATCATATGTAAATTTTTCTAGGTGAGAGGCCAGGTGAGAGGGTCCGTTATCGGGTAAAAATGTTGACGTCCATGCTGTGAGTACGGGAAGAAGTTGGGGTCAAACTTGATTATCAAATGATTCATTTGCATTTCAGAAAAATAACGCGTTAAAATATTTTAATTAATCACATGCGCTAACAGCTCTAAATAAAACCAACTTATTGATTAAAACTGATAATCGTTTGTTATTTACATTTTTATTTTATATTCTGCTTCTGCTATATATATATATATATATATATATATATATATAAATGTATACACACACACACACTTTTGTCTTCACTGTCTGTAAACCACCTTTAGCAAGCACGCTATTCAAATATTTATTATTATTATTATTAATAATGATGGTATTGTTGTTGATTAGTCACCTTCTACAGTTCCACTTCAAACGCAGATTCCTTCATATATTTTGCAACAATTTTAAACTCCAAAAATCAGTTTTATGAGTTAAGAGACTCGGATTAGATTCTTTAACATTAATTCAGTCTAAATCTAACTCAAACACACATAATGTCCTCCTGCCTTTCTCAGGATGATTATTAACTCATTCATTAGTTGTTTATTTTAAATCAAATCCACCACCACATTAAACATGGGGAATTATTTTGTTTAAAAACTCTAGTGTATGAAATATTTGTTTGCAATCATAAAATATACACAAGGATTTATTCAGAAAATAAACGATTTGCTTAGTTTTTACATATTTATTAAAAAAAGTGAACAGACTAACGAACAAAAACATTTTAATTGTAAATAAAGCAATCTAAAATAGAACTCATTTTTATGTTGGATAATATTTATTAGTTATAAAAAGGTGATGTCATTTAAGATAAAAACACACAAGCCAAAAAATGATGCATGAGGTGACTGAATAAAATTCCTGGTTTTGAATAAATAGTGAATAAAATGCTTGAGTATAAAAAGAGACTTGTGATTTTATTAAACTTTTCATGGCCACTGGAGGGCGCTGAAGTGAGAAAAGAAAAAAAATGCAGATCACAAACCGAATTTAAAAGACAAAAAAAGAAAGGTAAAAGGTGTTTTTAGAAAAAGGAATTTAATCAGCAAAACAGCAACAAATGTTGAAATCTTACAGAGATTTATTCAAATATAATCAGGACGTATTTTGTTCAGCTGAATGATGAGGATGGGGGTGTGGCTAAACACCTCAAAACATAAAACTCTCAGTCAAAGTTTCACATGTGATTCACAGGAGGAAATAGAAAAAAAAAAAAAACAATAAAAAGCCCAAACAATCTTTATTTTACTTTATACCCTGCTGCAGTCTTAGAGGCTGAGAAACACCAACAACATGGTACCGAGCGCTGACCCCTGAGGTATTCAGGTCAAATAAATTCACAATTCTGATCAAAAACAATTCACAAAAGTCACGTGTACAGAATACGTTAGAACACGTGAGGAATCTCGAGTCAAAGGGAGTTGAAAAGTCCGAGTCCACGACCAAGAAACTTTATAATTTCCTCAAAAAGCTAAACAGAAATACTGTTTTAATAATTCATTTTAAATACTGAAGCATTGCGTTAACACACGAGGGGGAAAAAAAGTTTGCGCACCCTTAGGACAAAAATGAAACGTTAGCGAAATGAATGTATAGCTGTCCTGATGCGGTTTACACCCACACATTAGGGGCCAAGCACCACGTGACAGGAACACGGTGGTCATTATTATTTTCCTTCTCCACTAAACCTAATCATGTCACGCAAACTCTAGCTGCTTCAGACGTCATTTTACCTCATTTACATAATAGGCAAAAACTACTTTTGCAAAGTAGTGCTTGACTTGTTGCCACATCGTTACAAAAATTGGTGCAAACAAACTCGAAACATGTTTATAAACAAAATGGCTGCCACATCTACGACTACAGAATGGCGGAGCTTCATTTATTCGATCAGCTACGAAACGCGGCACTTTACACGGACTTGCATGAAACTCAATTCAAAGACCAAATGCTAGGGTCATGTATAAAGGTTGGGGTGTGGCTATCTATAGGGGCGGGGTTCAATTCAAATATGTTTCTCAGGCACTCCAAGTTAGATCAAACTGAAATGTGGTGTCCTGCATTATTGGGGCTAATCTGTGAGCGGAATTTTAAAAAAATCATAAAAATTCAAAAATAAAACATGGCCGCTTTCACTATTAGCCAATCAACTTGCAGCACACACATCGCAGTGTTAGCATTGAGCCATCATCACAAAACAAATGTATGGTTGCTTTGGTGTTTGATGCAGCCTTGCAAAAACTAGGCATTAGGGGCGCGAGCTTCAAACGGTGCTTGGCCCCCGCACATCGCCACTTCTGATTATTATTATTTCTGAGGGTTGTTGGATTAAAAACAGTTCTTGTTAGTTGACTCAGACTTTTGTACCCCAGACACGAGCAGTAATTTTAGAAAGTCAGTTGATTCACATGAGTAATGGAGAAGCTGCCCAGTGGCTCAGACGTGACGAATTAACGCTGCGTCAAACACAGTAGAAACGTTTTCACTTCACAACAAAATAAACTGGCCGAGGATTTTATTCTCTCCAGGAACACACTTTTCCCCACGAGCGATGGGTAGCGAGGACGGATTCAGTATTTTCACAATACTTCTACAACAACAACAACAACAATAATAATAATAATGTGAGGACCTGAGTTTCACGGATTCACATATTCATCAGATCGACTGGAACAAAACAAATAATAATAAATGCCCGGACTTATAAAAGATGCAGAGAACAAAAAAACAAGCTAGGATATTATAAATAACCGGTTTTACAAAAACAAAACACAAATGAGCAAAAGTAAATATCAGAAAGCAACACACACACTCTTCTACCTGCAGTGCAACAAATATCACACACACTTGAGGGCTGATTCCAGATTACTGAGGGCGCGCACTCACTCACACACACACACACACACACCTCGAGTGCGTTTTTCTTCGTATTAAAGGCACTTGGACCGCAGACGGCCCAATGTCTGCGTGTTTCCGGCTGGATTTCAGCGCGAGTTATAGTCCGGAGAGAACAGACGCAGCTTCGGACTGCTCCTCAGATCGGACGAGTGGAGCGAGTGGTTGAAATGACTCGCGACCGGAGATGCTGCAGCAGGAAACAAGACGACGTCGATGTATTTAACAACATGTTTATGTCACGAAAAAAGCACCCTGTCCAGAGATGAATAAAAAAACACTGATGTACAGACAGGAAGAGGAACTGGAACAGGTGTGTGCAGTACCTGGAGGGGGCGGAGTCCTGGCGATGAAGGCGGGATGAACTGATGGGTCTTTCGGAGAGAAAACGGCGTGACACACTGTGGAGGAAGAGAAAATCATCAGCACACCATCACATCACAGTTTCCTTCAGATGTTCCAAAGAACACCTTATACACAGCGCCGGTCCGATACCCAGGATCAGACGAGAACAAAACGGTGGATTGGATAGGAGAGGGGAAAAAAGAATGAATTAGATCTGACAAATGGAAAAATTGGAATTGGGTTTTGAAGATATTTTTATTAAGATTTTATAAAGAGGCTTAATTAGATTTTTTTGGGAGTTAAGAAATTTATCTTCAAACTTTGTTTCAGTATCGGATTCAGAAAAGAACATTATATGTAGGAACGTTATAGCACATGTACTGTACTTTAGTTACTGTATATGCAAAATTATTCTGTATATTTTACACACTTTACACTCTAATCCAATTCGACTTTTTCTAATTAAATTTCTTTTAAAAAAGGAAAAAAAAAATCAACATTGTACATTTCCTAAAAAATTGTTGCAGCAGGTAATGAATTAATCTCCGCCCATCAGTCCCCAAACCAGAGGTTTTTGTGTTTTGTTTTCATTTTAAAATAAAAGTTTATTTGAATCGCTTGGATTTGGATTGGTTCTAGTTTTCTAAACACATGACGCACAGAGGAATTTCTTCTCCCTTTACGTTACTGCACATATACATATATAATCATCCTATTATTACATCACACAGGGATGAACATGTTGCCATGGAAACCAAACACTACTAACTAAGTTGTCCGTCGAAGCGACGAAGACCATTTTGTCATCAGAGATGATGCGTGCGTAGATGGCTAGTCAGGCCAATCTTTGCACGGAAAGTCCTATGGCAGGTAGGACGGGATGGGGGGGACGTCTCCGGGAGGGTTGCTGGCATGGGATTTTCTAGCTCGCCTCTTTCGTTCGGCTATAGCTGTCCGATTTGTCTCACACAGCAATGAGCCCTTGTGGATGGAGGAGCACCAGGCATCACGAAACAATGCAGTCTCTTCCCAGGAGGCAGGATTGATGTTAAACACTTTCAGTGAAGCTTTGAGAGTATCTTTGAAGCGTTTCTTTTGGCCTCCTTGGCAACGCTGACCTTTTTGAAGCTCGCCATAGAAGAGTCTCTTTGGTAGACGCTTGTCTGTCATGCGTACCACATGTCCTGCCCAGCGAAGCTGGGTCGTCATCAAGATGGTGAAGATGCTGGGGAGGCCTGCTTGGTTGAGAACCATAGTGTCTGGGACTTTGTCCTGCCACTTGATGCCAAAGATTTTCCTGAGACTGGTGGTGTGAAAATGGTTCATTTTCCTGGCATGACGTTGGTACACTGCCCACGTTTCGCATGCATACAGCAGTGTGGGGAGCACAACTGCCCTGTACACTTTCAGCTTGGTGTGGATGGTGATGCCTCTTCGGTTCCAAACCTTGGCATACAGTCTCCCAAAAGCTGAGCTGAGTCATCTATTTTGGCATTTTGTGACAATGTGCTGCCGAGGTAGGTGAACTTGGTCACTGTTTTCAGTCGCTGACCATTGACAGTGATGTTTGGTTCTGTGTGGAGCTTCCCTGGGGCTGGCTGATGGTGAGACCGAAGTTTGTGCAGGTACTGGAGAACCTGTTAACACTGCGTTGCATGTCAGTTTCTGGGCTAGCGTTAAGGGCACAGTCATCAGCAAAGAGGAAAGTCCCTGATGATGTCTGTCGAAACCTTGGTTTTCGCTTGAAACCTCCTAAGGTTGAACAGATTACCATCTGTGCGGTACTTGATGCCTATCCCCAAATCACTGTCTCCAAAAGCCTCAGTCAGCATTGCGGAGAACATGAGGCTGAACAGGGTTGGTAACAGGACACAACCCTGCTTGATGCCATTTGAAACCGGGAATGGCTGAGACGCTTCTCCGTTGTCTTGGACTCATGCCAGCATGTCGTCATGGAGCTGCTGCACCATGGCTATGAATTTCCTTGGGCATCTGTACTTGGCTATGATTTTCCAAAGGCCTTCTCTGCTGACAGTGTCAAAGGCCTTAGTCAAGTCGACGTAGTTAGAGAAGAGGTCGGCATTTTGTTCCATACATTTCTCTTGTAGCTGCCGTGCTGCAAACACCATGTCGATGGTTCTGCGCTCTTTCCGGAATCCACACTGGCTCTCTGGTAAAAGTCCTTGATTGAGGTGAGCGTTCAGGTGGTTCAGCAGAACCCAGGCAAAAATCTTTCCTGCAATGGATAGTAAAGATATGCCACGGTGGTTGTCGCAGGACTGGCGGTTTCCTTTCCTGTTATACAAATGAATGATGGAGGCATCTTTGAAATCCTGGGGGATTGTCTCTTGTTGCCACAAGAGTAGGAAAAGCTGATGAAGCCTCGTGTTAAAACTGTACCTCCTTCCTTATAGACCTCTGCTGGGATGGAGTCTGAGCCGGGAGCCTTGCCACTGGAGAGGAAACATCGCTTTCTGGGTCTCAAGCAAAGTTGGAGGATAATCCCGTCCTTCATTGATGGGTATTTGGGGGAGACATCTGATGGCCTCATCATTGATGACTGAAGGTCGGTTCAGGAGGTTTTCAAAGTGTTCGGCCCAACGTTTGAGAATCTTCTTATCAGTGATCAATGTAATCCCATCTGCACTGTAAAGAGGACATGAGCCTGATGACGTGGGTCCATACACTTCCTTCAAAGCGTCATAGAAACTCTTCATGTCATGTCTGTCTGCATAGCCTTGGATCTCATCAGCTTTGTTACTTAGGCATGTGTCTTGAATCTGGCGGAGTCTCTGCTGTACCAATCTGCGTGCATTTTTGTACGCATCTTTCTTGGAGGTGGACGTAGGGTTGTTGAGATAGGTTTGATGGAGACGGTGTTTCTCTTTCAGTAACTGCTTAATATCATCGCTGTTCTCATCAAACCAATCTTTGTGCTTTCTGGTTGAGAGACCCAGAATTTCAGTAGCAGTGTTGCAGTTCTCTGAGAGCCACCCAGTCAGCTTCCACGTTCTGGCTGTCCATAGAAGTTGAATCCAATCATCCAGAACATCCCTAATAGACTGCTTGGTTCTATCGCACTTCAGCTTTGCAATGTTTAGACGTTTAGGGGCATTTTCCCACTGCGGGCGTCTCTTTGGCTGGATGCGCATGTTAAGCTTAGTGATGATGAGACGGTGTTCTGTCCAGCATTCGGCTCCACACATGGACTTGGTCATGCGTACATCCTGCCTGTCCCTCTTCCTGACGATGACGTAGTCGATGAGGTACCAATGCTTTGAGCGAGGGTGCATCAATGTCGTCCTATTATGGGTTGGGAGGTGGAATACTGTGTTGGTAATCAGCAATTCATGTTCGGCGCAAGTCTGAAGCAAAAGGAGACCATTGCTGTTGCAGTGACCCAATCTGTGCTTTCCAAGCACTCCCTCCCACGCAGTGCTGTCATTGCCGACTCTCGCGTTAAAGTCACCTAGAATGACGAGCTTGTCTGTTCTAGGAACATCAGCAATGACAGAGTGGAGGTCCTCATAAAACTTGAACTTCACTTCATCTGGGTTGGTCATGGTTGGAGCATAGCAGCTGATGATTGTAAGGTACTTTGTTCCAGACAGGAGTGGGAATTTCATGGTCATGAGCCTATCGTTGACTCCCTTAGGAAGGCCTGCCAACTTGCCAATCAGCCCTGATTTTACTGCAAAACCGACACCAGCTTCACGGCGCTCGTCGTTTCCTCGACCAATCCAGAAAAAGGTGTATCCAGAGCCCCTTTCACAAAGTTCACCTTCGCCTGCAAGCCGGGTCTCGCTCAGAGCGGTTCTCCTCTGGGGTCTGTCCGTGTCATGCCTATCCATGAGAGTGCGCACATGCCATTCACCAATGGTGAGTGGAACAATCCTTGTTTTCTTCATTGTGTTTCGACCGCTTGATTAGGGCCCCCACCAGCTGCAGTAAGCTGATTAGGGAAGTTTTGGAGCAGGCAATGTTTAGGGCACTTTTTCTAGCCCCTTCCTCACACCTGGAGGTGAGCAGTGCGATCCTAAATAGGGCTGCTCAGTCGCTCAGGGGGCTGCCGGACTTCACTACTGCTCCCTTTCGTGAAGAACGACAATATGGCCTGGGCTGCCTGTGTGCAGGGTTGCGGCTACGGCTGCCAGTGTACCCACACCTGCCGCTTTGTCGCTTGCCTGTCGCCACAGGACTTGGGGGTTGGGATCGAAGGTAGATAACAAAATGACTTGCGCAGTAACTTGGTTTAAAGTCAGAAAGAGTTGCGCATTTTGTCGACCTCACTCTCTCGCCCAAAACCAACTGGGTCCAGCAGCAAGACAAGGTCGAGACGGCTGGAGCCGGAGTTGAGTGCAGTGGATGACCTTGACAACCTTTGTGACTCGCCATGCTCTTAAAGCGCTCCACAATGCTTTGCTGGGAATCGCCTTTCTGCCCGTTGGCCAGTTACATGGTTCTTCCGCACAGATTGCCAGGCTTTACTATTTACCCATAGCTGGGAGGCTCGTGGAGGACGGGAGCGTCTATCTTCCCATGCAAGTCCTTATGACTTGCCCACTGTCCACTAAACCAAACACACACGGTATAAAATAAGTAGGAGACGGACTGTAGGAGTGATGGATGACGATATGCTTACCGATAACGATGACGGCCGTACCAGCCAGCAGAGCAAACAGGGTGAAGAACATGACCTGATACGAATCCATAAACTGCTGCAGGATCCCGACTCCCTCTCCTCCGACCACGCCCGCTGTCACACACAGGTACAACACCAGGAACATTTATCAACCCGCTACATATCAGTACACTAAGTTCTGCGGAAACTGCTACTCTCTCTGATGTTTATAAATCACACAGGGGAAAATATTAAAACCCTAAACACCTTTCACCTTTAAAGCTCTGAAAATATTACATTACACCATTATTCAGATACATTATTATTATACATTATTCAGTTACACAACAGTTCCACAACAGTTTGGATTTATGACAGGGCGAAGTACAACTGATGCTATTTTCGCTTTGAGACAACTTATGGAGACGTTTAGAAAAGGACAGAAGGAGCTGCATTGTATCTTCATAGATATAGAGAAAGCTTATGATCGGGTACCAAGAGTAGAAGTATGGAACTGTTTGAGAATGAAAGTGGACGAGAAGTACATCAGACTGATCCAAGATATGTACTTGGGTTGCAAGACAAAATTCAGATGTGCTGCAGGAACCACTGAATATTTCAAGGTGACAGTTGGACTCCACCAAGGCTCAGCACTTAGCCCGTTCCTGTTTGCAATCATAATATATTGTATAATGGGGCACGTACAGCGAGAAGCACCCTGAGAAGGGATCACGTCGTGAGAAGGGATGAAGGCTACGTTGGGAAGAGAGTGAGAAAGTTAGTAGTTGGAGAAAGGAGGCATGGTAGACCAAGAAGGCTACCACGCCTGTGGGAGGATCGCGTGAAGGAGGATTTAAGGGTAGTAGGAAAGACTGAAGAGGATGCGTGCGATAGAATGGCCTGGAGAAGAGTCACCCGCACCGGCGACCCCACCTACTGGGATTAAAGCCAGAAGAAGAAGATGATTCAGTTACTACGTTAAATGACGTTATTCTATTAAGTGATTCAGTTTACGATGTTAATCATTACTTCATTAAGCGATGCTTTTACTTTATTAAGTGTTGTTACTCTGTTCATTGCCATCTTTAAACTGAAATTATGGGTGTACAGTTCTGTGTAAAGCTGAAGTGGAAACTCTAACGTCTGTAATGTTCCTGAGCTGAAAGATGGAGCGAGGGTGGAACAGAGAACCTCTGGTGGTGGAGATGGTGTCTCCAGCGTGTACAACGGTGATGGGGATGATAAGCTGTTGTTCGGTGCCGGGACTCGACACGGTCAGAGACGCAGACGTGACGTCGTGCAGGTCAAGCAGGGTCACGGTGTATCTGATGAAGCTGGGGTAAGTGGAGGAAACCTCCTTCTCCTGGACCTGGATGGAGGGAGAGCTCGACTTCACCTACAGGTCCAGGCAAGGAGAGAGCAGAGTTTACACAGAGGCACACACTGTCTTCTTTTCAATTCAAAACAGCCAAAATTAAAACGTCCATAATAAAGGATCAGAGTTTTCTCGGCTCCGAGTCCCGTTACACAAACAATCAAAGACCGTTTCTCCATTACAAAATCTAAACACAAAGTGTGTGGAGGTGTGACAGAGGCGTGATGTGTTGACGTACATGCAGGTGCTGCAGCAGTCCCGTGGCTCCGTACACACTGAGCTCGGCGATGGAGTGCTGGCTGCTCAGGATGATGTGCGTCTGATCGGAGTAGAACCCAGGATTCACCTGCAGCTCAGCGCTGACTCGTTCTCCTGAAAAACCATTTCCCTCCACATCCGCCTCCACCCTCACGCCGCTCATGGACACGCCCAGAACCTTCACCTGCTGCTCCGTCATCGGCCCAAGGGTTAACACACAGCTGTACACACCTGCAGCACACACACACACACACAGTCCTTGTTCACACGTTCAGCGATTTAAATCAGACTTGCAGACGCTCTCCTCCATTTTACCCTGTGTTAGGGAAACGATCTTAAACTGTTCTCTGATTTTTAACCATAAAGGTACAGCAGGTGTACACTCACCTGCGCTTGTGTCGAAGGTGGTGTGTGTGTGATAGACGTCGTGAGCAGAGAAGTCGACGGAGTCGCTGGTGAACTGCAGACGACAGCTGATGGACTTCTCCGGCTGCAGAGAGGCGACGCTTTCCAACTGAGCAAGTGAGCAGCTTCCTGTACAACAAAATCACACACACACACACACAGTTGATCACACAACTACACAAGTTCAACTAATTTATTATTCTTCTTCGATCATTTTAAATCCAGAACTATATTCACGTTTGACTGTTTAAACAAAGATTCAATTTCAACCTGGATTAAATCAGAGATTATCTCATAATCCAGATCCTCCTGAAATGTAATCTAGCTCAAAAGCATCTCATTGGGTTTTAACCCTAGCTGTAAACTTCAGATGAACTTTAATTCCACTGCTCATATGTTTTAAACTCAGCGAAAAAGCATTTTCACATCATTCTAGTTTGATGATCGGTTGTGTGGAGCTCAGCTGGACGTACCGATCAGGTTGGTTCCTCGTTCTCTGGTGGTCAGGAGCACTTTGGTTTCTCTCTCGTTTCTCACAGAACCCGAAGGAACCGTGACGACTGTCTTGGAGACGCTGTTCACTACAACCTAACACACAAACATGCACGCACACGGGTCATGGCAAATCTGTGGATACCGATTTTGCCAGGATGGGACAAACCGCCTGTCCACCATTCTGAAATTTGTCGTGTTCTTCAGGCTCCGCATTGCACTTGCTGCGCCATTGGTGCTTGGCCCCTTTAATCGCTTTAATTATTATTAAATTCACATGTAGATGAGGATATTTTGAAGATGGAGGGATAAAAACAAGTCACAAACGTCAATAATATCGGTGTATGTGTGGACAGGGCCCAAGATTAAAGCGGTGATGTGTGTACAGCTGCTTCGAGTTGATTATGTCATCAAGGCAGTGCTGTACTGGTTTATAATGTACTTACTCGCTATAGTTTTTTTAAAAAGGGATTTGATTGTTTGTGGTGTTTATCACCTCTCTGTAAGTGCGCAGTTGTCCTGGAATCTCATAATAAACCGTCACTGTACCCACGTCTCTCGCTACAGCCACGCCCGTTTTGGGATGGATCTCCAGGATGACGCTGGATGAAGAGCTCCATGTTCCTGAGAGGCCTGACAAAAACACAGTAATGTCAGGATTAATAATAATAATAATAATAATAATAATAATAAAAGAGTAGTAAGTGAAAATGACTGATGTTATGAACTCACCGTCACGGCTGACGAGCTGCATTGAAAAACACACCACGTCAGCGGGCACCAGGTTGTGGGCATCTGCCGGCTGGATGGCGTGATGGACGGGCAGAGCGACGTAATCCACCAGGCCGCTTTGCTCCGAATCCCAAACACTCAACAGGGTCAAACCCACGTTTACTGTTCTCACTGTCAGAGAGCTGTTACTCACACCTTTACCCACCTGCACCAGGTCGTCCCTAGACACAGAGAGAGAGAGAGACAGAGGGAGAGGGAGAGAGAGAGAGAGAGAGAACAGTAGAAAGCATATATTGTGGGGAATTGATGAAATGTTGATGCATGAAAATGGACACTGGGTGAGAGAGGGAGAGATGGATGAAAATGTTAATGTTTATATTTTGTTTCTTTATAGTAAATAGGAGTCACAAATGTGTATCAGGTTTAAGGAAGCAGGAGAAGGTCGGATTCAGAACAATGAATCAGTAGCACTTCTACTACTGCAGGAATAATGCACCGTTTCTCTCATTTATGCGACAGGTACGACTGCCCCCCCACCCACCCAGAGGTTTCACATCTGTAAATCTCATTCATTCATGAAGCTTAAAGAACAATTCATAACGTCCTTTAGGTGTTCTTCTATCTTCTAAGACACAGACTCGCTTGGTCCCAGACAGAGTGCTTGAGAATGAAGTGTGTGATGTGTGCTTTGTTCTATCTGTGTGTGTGTGTGTGTGTGAGAGAGAGAGAGAGAGATGGTTAAATGTATAATCTGTGATTATATTAATACGATCTATTTTCTTATTGACATCATAAATAAAAAACGAGTTGATTAAATAGCTGGTGTGATTTAAAGACCTGCCTTTAGCTGATTAACTGCGTATTCAACACCATTTACACCAATATCCTCCTGAACCCGCCAAACACTGAACCTGCCGAAACCTCTGAACACTGAACCCTCCGAACAAACAACCCGCCGAACACGGAACCCTCTCTCGAACCGTATCCATCTCTCTCACCCCATATCCATCTCTTCCGCGTATCCCTCTCTCTCGCCGCGTATCCCTCTCTCTTGCTCGCCCCGTATCCATCTCTCTCAACACCATTTACACCAATATCCTCCTGAACCCCCTGAACCCGCCAAACACTGAACCCGCCGAAACCTCTGAACACTGAACCCTCCGAACACATAACCCGCCGAACACGGAACCCTCTCTCGAACCGTATCCATCTCTCTCGTTCGCTCGCCCCGTATCCATCTCTCTCACCCCATATCCATCTCTCTCTCTCTCACGCCCCGTATCCATCTCTCTCTCTCGCCCCGTATCCACCTCTCTCTCGCCCCGTATCCATCTCTCTCTCGCTCGCCCCGTATCCCTCTCTCTCTCTCGCCCCGTATCCCTCTCTCTCGCTCGCCCCGTATCCCTCTCTCTCGCTCGCCCCGTATCCATCTCTGTACACGTCTACTCAGAGGTGAGAGTTCAGAGGTGAGAGGTGAGTGGAGGTGTACCTGTTGGTGGAGAAGGTGAGCTGGGAGTTGTGGCTGTGCAGAGCTTCACCGCTGCTGTCGTGGAAGTGGACCGTGAAGGTGAGGACGGAGCCAAGCGGTACGGCCGACAGAGTCTCTCTGTTAGAGGTGTAGAAAACCGGGCCGGTGCTCAGTCTCAGGTACGACACAGTCACCACCTGCAAACACCACCATCAAGATGAACACCATCACATTCACAAACGCCAGCACCGGCACAAACACACGCTTTATTTCTGTCTGTCTTAAAGCTTCAGACACCACCAGGCCGCGTAACATCTCGCCGCAGTCCGAATCTAGCCACAATTCCTGATACCATCATCAGTCCAGTCACCCCAGCGGTATTATGGGTAGAAATTGGGCGTTACCTTCACAGCGAGGATGATGGTCTGGTTGACCCCAAAGCTCTCCTGAGCAGTGATCTGTAACGACGCCGTGCCCGTCAGAGAGCCTGACGCGATATGGCCGTTATCATCCACGTGGATCAGAGGAGCTTTATCAGGACAGTCTAGAACCCGATACGACAGAGAACCCACTCCATCCCTGAACATGGAGGAACATCAGCAATATCTCATTAACATCATACAAACACTGTTACACGTTATTATAATATACAATATTTACTTATTTAAAACTATCCAGTTTTAATCGGTTTATTATTTAATACAGAACATTTAAATCCTTAGGAAAGTTTGAGGTGACTGTAAGCACTCCCGATCTCTGCGCACACGAATCGAAACATACCGGTTGGTTTGAAGTTTTAATAAGGAGTTCGGGGACATTAAAAGCTCCTCAGCTTGCACTTCTGGATTCAGCAGCTGCAATTTCTCATAAACCTGACAAAAATGACAGAACCGAACCGTCGGGTGAATGTCCGGAGAACACAGAGATCCTCTTAAGATCTGTTCTCCTGGTGCATGCTGCGTTACCTGGATCTGGATCTCGTCACTCAGCTCCAGCTTGTTGCCCCACAGATGCCCGGCTTCTGGAACCGTCGCTCGCACCACCACCTTCAGTCCAGTGCGGCCTTTACTGCGGCCCGACACGCTCATGGCAAAGTTGTGCTCGGCAGAAAGTGTAACGGAGGCCTGAGGGAGGATAATGAACTTCAGATCATTGGTAGATCAGAGGTTAAGGCTCAAGAGTGAATAGAACAAGGCTACCTAAATACCAACACAATCGTGACGCTAAAAATGCTGCTGGATTACAAATGAACAAAATGAACAAATAATGCCAACTTTGTGCCTTTAGCAGAGAACAACTGTGTATTCACGTCAATTACTATCTCTCTGTCTCTCACCCTCTCGGTCTGTCTCGTGTTCTCTTGGTCTGTCTAGCACCACAAGTGATCTAAAAAGGAGTATTATAATGCTGTAGTGTCCAATAGTGCTCCTGATCTTCTCTCACCTCTGAATGGCGTGTGTGGACATCGAGGATGTCTCTCTTGGTTACGCTCCAGTGGAACACAAGTCCTGGAAGAGCGTTACCGAAGGAGAACGGAGTCTCACTGCTCGTTAGTCCCATCACATAGACTGGCATCTAGAACGAGAAACAAAAAAAAATCGTAAAAATAACACAAATTGTTTCAAATTGTCTAAGAATTCAAACGGCCTCCATTTATACACCTTTAAGCAAATTAACCATGCCAAAATATATGAATACATATTAATATGCCAATTTCTAGTCACCGCTTCTCTAGTCATTTCCTGCTATATTCCTAATAATGAGCCTAAAATTAAACCCTGGTCAATTTAAAATGGCAGAATTATGTTTGAATATTCTGATTAAGATAGATTTGGGTGTATTTAAACTTTATTTTTTTAAACTAATTCACAGATGGGGTGACAAAATGCAAGCACAATTTTTGAGGTCACTAAATATAAACAGTTTTGTACCAATCACGACTGAGGTTACAACAGGACTACGACTTGCTTAGCTACCAAACGTTAGTGATACACAGATAGTGGTTTCCACAGTAAACTGCCTTTCATGTAAAAATATGAACATGCTCAAACATTTGCATATTCATAGAGCCTGGCATTATTAAGGAGGATAAAGGATTGGGACGATGTTCAGATGTTTTTAAAGCTTCTAGGAAGTTACAAAATACATTAATCAAAATGTTATTTTAGATAAGGCAATTTAAAGTAAAGTAAATTACTTTACTTTAAATAAAGTAATTAAGTCATGGTTTGAAATATCATGCTTTAATCAATTTTAACACAAATCATCACGTTTATATAAAAGCCTTTCATTTGTAAAACTTACGAGAAATATGGGGAGATGTTTGTGTGGCGTATAGAACGAATAGTAATAGGGATTGTGGATTGGGACACGCCCCCCGAGAGAGTTTATGGGATGGAATGTGAATATGCAAATAGGTTTGTATAGTAAATGATTTGTTTTACGCCAGTACGGCACCTATAGTCCAACTCCACAGAGAGTAAAGATTAAGACGTATTCCTTTTTTTGTCAATAAGGAAGTAAATAAGAGAGTCCGGTTACCATGGTGCCGGTCTTCATCCTAGTGATGGGCGCTCTGATTCGAACGCCTTTCAGCTGCACCACCTCCACCTCCACCTGATCCTGTGAACATCAACCGTGTTAATGATTTTAAACAATATCTAATCTAAATTTCAGAACATGACGAGAACACAAAGCAAAAAGCATCAAAAACTCGATGTGAAAAAAAAAAAAGTTGATTCTGAAACATGGCGTGTTACCTGCGAGATCGCCACCAGTTTGCCGCTTTCCGTATCGACGGCCTGTACGACTCCTGTAATGGTCATGTTGCCCACGGCGGCGCCCCGAACCAGACCGATGCTGTTAACGGAGGCTATGTTCGAGTCGCTTAAGGAGAACAGGATATTGGACTGAGGCTGTGGACCTCCTTCTGATGTGATCTGAAGATATATAATAACCTCATCATTTCTCAGGAAGTCACTCACAAGACAGGAACACCAATTTGTGTTCAGTTCGTAATGACGCATGGAGCAAAGCTGTTATTCACTGACCTGCATCAATGCCCCAATAATCAGCGTGACTTTTCTCGGAAGCAGCCTGAATGGTGGGAAAACCTAAACACCAAAAATAACCAAAACGTGTCAACAAAGCGCTTTATTAGGAAAGATGAGCGCAGCGATTCTGTAAAATCCATAAAGCAGTGAGAGGTGTTACTTCGATTTGTTGTGGTGCAGATGAGATCGTTCTCCCGGCTTTATCGCTCACGAGAGCAGAGATACTCGTCTGACCGATCACCAGGCCTTTGACCAGGAACGTCGCCGTGTCCTTCTCGGAGTACTCCGATAAAGGTCTGTTTATAAAAAAAAAATTTAAACTTTTTTCTTTCAATTACAGCTTTTATTTTCACATAACATAAAAAAGTAAAACTAGATATAAATTAGAACGATAACGATTATAATAGGTGCCTACACCCCTTCTGTGCTTGGCCCCTAATTATTTATACTCACTGCAGAGACACGATGGATGATGCAGCTTTCAGTTTCAGATTCATATGAGAGAAATATTTGGCAAGAAACGGCTTTTTGTTGTCGTCCAAAACCCGAACGTATGCTCTCACAGACTTCCCGATCTCCACCTAACAATACAGTAATAATAATTATATATTAAAAATAAAAAATATTAATATACATACTTATATATCATGCACCACAGTCAATTGAACAATAATTCTCAGTAAACTGATAAATCAGTCGCTTTTGTCACACCCTCTGGTAAATACAGGAACTGTCCTAGACACTGAGTACTGAACCGTAACCCAGAAGACAAGTTTATTCACAGGTTTCAGCAGGAGCACCATTTAAAGATGTTTCAGATACGAGAGGTCAGAAGATCCCCACACGTGGTGAAGATCAGTATCAGATCTCGTCCTCACCTTATCCACCACACGCACGTAAACCTCCAGGATGTCCGACACGTGCACCGTGGCTGTAGCAGGGGCGGGAAAGGTCAAGCAGAGGTCGTGTACCATCACCTGGAGGACACCGGGACGCACCGGAACCACCTGGAGGACGTTAGAGAGCATGAGAGGTCCAGATGGACTCCATACAGGTCTATGTTCTACAGAAGTTCTACAGAAGAAGTAATCGATGTTAATATGTTCTTTAACAAATAAAAAAAGCTAAGATTTTAAACTCCAGAAACATCTGACAAAAGTTTGGATTAGGCGAAAGAGATGAAACCCAGATGCTTAGAGACGGCAGTATTAGCATCGTCGCGTTCTGGGGCAGAAGATAAACCCACCTCAGCAGTTCCCTGAGACTCCTGAAACTCCACGTCAGCAATTCCCCGAACGCTCGTATTGATGAAGAAATAACCTGAGCCTTCTCGCAGCGTGAGCTCAGCCTGACAGACAACATCATTCATTCATTCATTAATGAGAGAAATTAAAAAAAGGGGCGCATATCTGTTCAAAATCGGATAAAGAAACCAAGAAAATTAAGAAAGAACAAGAGAACAAAGAACAACGGGCAAAAGATTGACAGAACTAGAATAAATGATTCAGCATAAAGAAAAGTTGGAAAAAAAAGATAAAAGGACACTAGAATAGGAAAAGTTGATATAGTTATAATATACACATATATATATATATATATATATATATATATATATATATATATAATAAATACATATATACACACATATATACACACATTATATATATATATTAGATAGATGTAGAAGGTATTTTATGGAGTTTCACACTTACCCGCACATCAGGGTGATTGTAAATGGAGACAGACTGCGGGGTCACAGCCACATCCTCAACCAACAGGAGATCCAGTGTAGCAGAGACCACCGTCAGAGGCTCAAACTGGGGGGGATTGGAAAGTAAATTAATTCAGCCTGGTCCAAAACTCCTGGTCACTACACAGTGCAGTTTATTCAGGTTTGGATGAATTAGCACATCTGAGTTGTTATTAACACCGAGTTTTCAGGGTTTAGTAATG
This sequence comes from Noturus placidus, assembly GCA_022414735.1. Lineage (NCBI taxonomy): Eukaryota > Metazoa > Chordata > Actinopteri > Siluriformes > Ictaluridae > Noturus > Noturus placidus. The sequence continues at coordinate 22,876 of JAFFST010054074.1, forward strand.
ATTGAATGTGTAATAAAGCTGCAGTAATGCAGTGATGTGGATGGAAACAGATGAGGGGATTTGCGTGACAGAAGATACTCTCTGCACCTTCACTGCTTCGGCGGCTTTCTGGAAACTCTAACGTCTTCAATTTGTTTTTTCTCGTTGTTAGCTGTTGCCAATAGCAATGAGGTCTGATCGCGTGTCTGTGGCGACAAAACACCACTACACTCACGAACACACACACCTCTTCCTCCTCAGCTTTAAAGGAAACGAAACCAGGCTGATGTAAAACATCAAGATGGAAGATGTAGTGTGTGTGTGTGTGTGTATATAACTACAGACTAAATGATTGAGAAACACGCATGCACACACACACTTACCCCAGGCAGAACAGCCGCTTTCTCCAGGTGAGACGTCTGGTAGCCCAGCGCACTCACAGTGATGGCTGCCACACCAGACTCATGATGAACAAACACCGTCTGACGTCCTGCAAGTGAAAAACAACACGCTTTAACACACACATACACACAATACACACACACACACGCAATACACACACACATACACACATACACGCAATACACACACATGCTTTAACACACACACACACACATAGACACAATACACACACGCGCGCGCGCGCTCCACACACACGCGCGCGCGCGCGCTTCCACACACGCGCGCGCGCGCGCTTCCACACACACGCGCGCGCGCGCGCTTCAACACGCACACAATGCAAGTGAAAAACAACACGCTTTAACACACACATACACACAATACACACACACACACGCAATACACACACACATACACACATACACGCAATACACGCACACTACACAATACACACACATGCTTTAACACACACACACACATAGACACAATACACACACGCGCGCGCTTCCACACACACGCGCGCGCGCGCGCTTCAACACGCACGCGCGCGCGCTTTAACACGCACACAATGCAAGTGAAAAACAACACGCTTTAACACACACATACACACAATACACACACACACACGCAATACACACACACATACACACATACACGCAATACACACACTACACAATACACGCTTTAACACACACACACACACTACACAATACACACACATGCTTTAACACACACACACAGACACAATACACACACGCGCGCTTTAACACACACACGCGCGCGCGCTTTAACACACACGCGCGCGCGCGCTTTAACACACACGCGCGCGCGCGCTTTAACACACACGCGCGCGCGCGCTTTAACACACACGCGCGCTTTAACACACACACGCGCGCTTTAACACACACGCACGCGCTTTAACACACACGCACGCGCTTTAACACACACGCACGCGCTTTAACACACACACACGCGCTTTAACACACACGCGCGCTTTAACACACACGCGCGCTTTAACACACACGCGCGCTTTAACACACACGCGCGCGCGCGCTTCAACACACACGCGCGCGCTTCAACACACGCGCGCGCGCTTCAACACACGCGCGCGCTTTAACACACACACGCGCTTTAACACACACACACGCGCTTTAACACACACACACGCGCTTTAACACACACACACACGCGCTTTAACACACACACACGCGCTTTAACACACACACACGCGCTTTAACACACACACACACGCGCTTTAACACACACGCGCGCGCGCGCTTTAACACACACACACACTTTAACACATACACACACACACGCGCTTTAACACACACACACACGCGCTTTAACACACACACACACGCGCTTTAACACACACACACACGCGCTTTAACACACACACACACGCGCTTTAACACACACACACACACACGCGCGCACGCTTTAACACAGGAGAACCCGTGGTACCGTGGAGTTTCCTTTGCTTGGTGTTGGTCTCTTCTGTGATGTAAAGCTCCATGGGCTTGTTGGACTCGATGCTGGCCAGCGCTGCTCTGGAGGTTTCCCAGGTGACACTCAGAGAGCTGAAGTTATCGAACTTCCTGCCCTGCTGGTCAAACACCGCCACGTCCAACTCCGGGTTTCGGTAATTAGACACAGGAACCTGAGGGCCGAGAACAGGAAACAGTAAAGAGAATGAAAAAACTGACAGATAGACAGAAGGTCAGGACAATGACGACCGTGGACGGACGGATGGACAGACAACCGGAAAAGCCCAGTAAGTGATGGAGAGATGAAAGGAAGAAGAGGAGGAGGAGTGTACCACTTGTTTGTTGTGCTGCAGCAGAGGGCAGGACAGGTCGAGCTGGGCATTGGTGTAGACAGGGATGAGCGCCAGGCGTGATGGAGGAGCGCACACAAACTTCACCACCGCCGGTTCCACTGCCGGGAAGGGATTAGTGAGCGTTGGCCGATTCCCCACGGTCACTGCCAACACCTGGGGGAACGCAGGTATGGAAAATACATCAGTACACACACACACACCCTACAACATCGCTAACAAGAAAATTCTTCCTCACCTGTTCCCCGAGGGCGCGGCACGACGCTCTGACATGGTGAGTGAAATAGTTGCGTGACGCCGGGCCTGTTATCGTTAGAGTGACGCTGTTCGGATCCTCAGCTGTCAGGTTTCTGAAGAACTTGGAAGGTTCGAGGATCCACGGCTTCGGGCCACCCTCGAACAGCATGTCTTTAGAGGAGCCGAGAGTAACAAGAGCAACAGAGACCGGATCCACAGCCTTGCAGTGAGAGAGAGAGGGTGAGAGTGAGAGAGCGTGAGAGAAAGTAAGAGAGAGAGAGTGAGAGAGAGATGGAGAGAGAGTGAGAGAGATAGAGAGAGAGAGTGTGAGAGAGAGTGAGGGAGAGAGAGACGGAGAGATAGAGAGAGTGAGGGAGAGATAGAGAGAGATAGAGAGAGAGAGAAAGAGAGAGTGAGAGATAGAGAGAGAGAGATAGAGAGATAGAGAGAGAGAGATAGAGAGAGAGAGATAGAGAGAGAGAGATTGTGACACAGAGTGTGACAGAGTGCAGCAGCAGGACTCACTCGGAGAGGTGGGTATGAAGCGATGGTGATCTTGGCGTTCAGGTGAACGTTCCCGTGTGTGTAACTGACCAGCAGGTTTGTGTAACCCGGAGATACGGCCTGGACACGCACACCGCTGCAGTGCTGCTGACCCGGGGGTAAACGTCCTG
>JAFFST010054077.1:36232-49585 GCA_022414735.1 Noturus placidus
GCTCTGCTACCATTGGTGTGTGAGTGTGTCTCAATTGTAAGTCGCTTTGGATAAAAGCGTCTGCTAAATGAATAAATGTAAATGTAACTCAGAAATGTTCTTCAGAACTCAATTTTACCTTTTTCCTTTTTAAACTCGGATTCAGAACTCAAAACCTTTTCTTTTCAACTCCGAGATTTTTTTGGAACTCAACACCTTTTCAGAAAAAAAATAATAAAACCCCACATTTCAGAACCGTTACAAATTAATTTTATTTTAATTTTATTTTTTTACAGAAATGCAGGACCTTTTTTAGGATTTCCATTTCCAAAAACCTTTTACTCCAGCAAAGAATCCCACAGCTTGTGTTTAGGTACTTCCTGTGTTTCGCATTGGGCCAGAATGCATCACTTCAGTTATCTTACATAACGGTCTCGGTTCCTGTGAGTGTAGTGCAGGGGCGTTGGTCCCGGGGTAGCGGGAACACTGAACTGGAACTCCACTGAACTGATTTTTTGTGAGCAGACAGAATGTGGGGCGAAGCGTCTGGTATCTGATAGTCGCTACTCACCTGGGGGACGCAGTAATGCCTCGTCATAACCGCTCCCTTTAATTATAGACGAATTCCACGTTCAGGTTTGTTTCATCACACTCTGTGTTCATTTTCCAGATTTCTGTTTGATAATAAGTGTCAGGAGCATGTGTACTACAGGTGGAAGCTCTTCTCTATACTGCAGGTACACACACACACACACACACACACACACACAGATTAACATCCGAAAACCTGCTTCATCTACTTCATTTCTTTTTCATGAGATTGAAACCTCACTCTCTCTCTCTCTCTCTCCCACGCTCGTTCTCTTTCTTTATTTTCTTTTGATCTGTCTGTCACTTTCTCTCATTCTCTTTTCTCTCTCGTTACCATTATTATTATTTCTCATGTTCTCCGTCTCTTGTTCCTCCTTATCCTCATAATTCCTTTCTCTCCACCTCTCGGTTTCTCTTTTTTCTTCTCCAAATCATCTCTCTCTGTCTATCTCCTGTCCATTACATCTTTCTTTCTCTGCACTATTACTCTCTCTCTCTATCATTAATTATTTTTGTGTGTCTCTCGTCCTCGCTCTCCCTTTCTGTCCACCTCTGACCCTCTCAATCACCCCCCCCCCCCCCCCCTTTCATTTGTCTCGGTTTGTCTTCCTGTTCACCATTATGTCTCTCTCTCAGGGCGACAATCTGAATGAGTGGAAGACATCGATGTTCCGAATGTTCCGGGGCGGCTCTCTCTGGAGGCCCCCTGTCCTCAATCCCTATCTCCATGGAGATGAGGAGCCTGAGGATGACCCCGTCCCTTTCCAGGAGGAGGAGCTAAAGAAAGGGCAGCTCAAGCCCGAGTACGTGTTGCCTTGTTGCATCATGCCGTGTGGAGGTGTTGGATGGAGCTCAATAATGCAATTGTGTGTGTGTGTGTCAGGCACAGGGAGCAGTTGGAGGTGTTACTGAGGGGTTTGACCCCCCGTAGGGTGGAGATCGGTGATGCCATGCTCTTCTGTCTGGAGAGAGCGGAGGCTGCAGAGGAGGTGGTGTCCTGCATCGCTGAGTCTCTCTCCATGATACAGACACCGCTGCAGAAGAAGGCAGGCAAACACACACACACACTGAGTATAGAAATGCTGCTGGTACTTTTAGGTGCTGGATCCTCACCTGTCCTGCCGTTTTGTCGTGCAGGTCGCGAGGCTTTATCTGGTGTCGGACATCCTGTACAACTCCAGCGCCAAAGTCTCGAACGCGTCCTACTACCGTAAATAGTAAGATCCGTCTCTTAATCGTGTCTTCTACCTCACCACGTGCTTCCGCATAACTTGGGTGCAGCACGGAAAACGGCGTTTGTTTTTTTTTCCGTGTGCAGCTTCGAGTCGAAGCTGCCGCAGATCTTCAGCGACATGGGCGAGGCGTACCGGAACATCCAGGCCAGGCTGCAAGCCGAGCAGTTCAAGGTGAACGCGGCATCACGGGAGAACACGCTCGCTTCGTTTTAACCTCCTTCCTGTTCGCTGACTAGTTCTCTTCCCTTTTCCCCGCTTTCTCCAGCAAAGGATCATGACATGTTTTCGTGCCTGGGAGGACTGGGCCATCTACCCGGAATCCTTTCTGATCCAGCTGCAAAACATTTTCCTGGGGCTCATCAAACCAGGAGAGGAGCTGCCCGAACAGCCCGAGGTCACCTTTTACTTTTAGAGATAAACTCTAATACTAATACGATTCGTAGTACCTAACATGGAAGACCTCAATGGCTGCTTTCTAATTGAAATGAATCGACATTATATGCTCACTACGTAGCGTATAACACAGTGAGGCTGTGTAAAGGGTTTATTGGAAATTCAGCCATATTACAGACTTAAATTCAATTTAGATTCGATTTCATGAAAAATCTGACAAAATGGCTTCATTAGAAAGGTTTGGGTTTAGCTCAAATTCATCTGGACGAAGGAGATTACTATAAGCAGCGCCGATCCTAAAGCCAAAGAACTCGGGTTTGACTGTTAGAAGTGCACTCTGGGTAATGTAGCCTTGTCTCCTGTAGGCCGCCTCTCCTGATTTGGACGGCGCTCCGTTAGACGGCGTTCCTCTGGACGGGGTGGAGCTGGACGGGATGCCGCTAGACGACCTGGACGGATCGCCCATGCCCTGGGACCCGTCCTCTATTGACGGCGTCCCCGTGGATGATATCGACGGCGTGCCGCTCGGCCCCGTGATGGACGACATCGACGGAGTGCCACGTGAGTGCGACGGGGGGGGGGGACCTCTCTGTGCTTATCGGTGTCGCGTTTTATGACTTATTCTCTCTTTCATTCTGTCTCAGTGGATGAAGGATTGGATAAGACGTTACCGAGCATCGCCTTGTCCAAGTGGGAGCGAGTGGATGACGTGGAACACTCTGGTAAGCACAAACTCTCTTCCCACCTTAATCTTTATCTCATTACCGCTCAGTTCTGATCTCTCCTGTCTGATCCCGCAGCTAAATCCGACTCCGAGGACGAGACGAGTGCGAGGTAAAAGTCTCTCCGTCTCTCATTTGTTTGAATCCACTATTTTTTTCCCTTCTCCCTTCAAACCTTTAATTGACGGCCCTCTCTCAGCGGCACGAAGGAGAACGAAGCCGACTCGGACGACGCCAGCAGCAGCGGTGACGATGACGACGTGGCGAGCCCCAGCAGGTTCGAGGGGGCGGAGTTTAAAAGCAGCCTGCGCAACTTCGAGATGTCCGAGAGCAAGCGGACCCGACTCCGAGAGCTGGAGGTGAGCGGCGTGGCGCGCGCTCGGAAATAAAGCGCCGGCTGAAAAAGGAATAATCGAATCGGAATGAAAGGGGTGTGTGTGTGTGTGTGTGTGTGTGTGTGTGTTAGGTGAAAGTGATGAAGTTTCAGGACGAGTTGGAGTCAGGGAAAAGGCAGAAGAAATCCAACACGAGCCTTCAGCAGCAAGTACAACACTACAGAAACAAACTGCTACAGAAGGTACACACACTTGGGCTTCACTCATGATACTGGTATTTAAATCCCCAGCTGTCGGTTGCTGCAGTCGGCATGCCCGATGCTCTGTTACTACGGCGACCAAGAAACTAGGCAAAAATAACCGATCACCGCGACTTTTGTAAAAATCCTCTCCTTATGGCAGGAGTTCGATAAGGACGAGGAGGAAAAGAGGGAGAAACCGTCGAGCAAGCAGAAGGACAAGGCGAAGAAGGAGGAGAGGAGAGAGCGAGCGGAGGACAAGAGCAAAGGGAAAGAGCGCGATCGAGACCGCGACAAGGAGCGGGATCGGAGTAAGAAGAGCGAAGACCGGGAGAGGAGCAGGGGACACAGCCGGGAAGGGGAGGACAAGAGGGAGAGGTGTGCACACACACACGTTCCATAACGCGACTATAAATGGATAAAAAACTAAATGAAGTACGACTTGTTTGTAGTTGTGGATTATTAACAGCACCACATGCTGAATTATAATAATCATCTAAATCTGTGTTCCTCTGTGTTTAGGACGAGGTCGCGCTCTCCGCGCAAGTCCAAGCGTTCCCGTTCTCCGTCCCCGCAGCGCCGGTCCAGACGCTCCTCGTCCCGATCTCCACACCGCTCGCACAAGAAATCCAAGAAGAGCAAACACTGACCTGCGTGACCTTCTGTTTCTCAAGCAGCTTCGATGAACTGCTCCCCACACACAACACCCCCTGTAACGCTTCACAACTGGACTCGGACCAGGAGTTACTGTCCCAGAATCCTCCTCTTCGTGGCTGCTCCGATTGTAGACAAGGCGTCGGACCAGGGGTTGTTTGGTTTTTTTTTTGTAAAATGAAGTCGAAACGTTTATTTGTACAGGTGTCTTAGTTTGTTCTTTTAAGGAAAGTCCCTCTGTAAAGATTTCTGATGATCGGTCTCACAGTCTTTACAATAAACAGCTCGTGGTGGTATAACCCGCTCGCGTCGGACCGACAACTTCTGTTCGTACACGCCCCAAATACTTTCCCAACATAAGCAGGTTCAGTTTATAGTCTAAAAATGGTGGAAGGGGTGTGGTCAAAAGGACAAACTCTCTTGCTTTTCTGTCTCCTATTCTCCCTCTTTCAGTCGCTCCCTTTCTTTCTCCCTCTATCCCTCTCTTATTCTCCCTTTCTGTCTGTCTCCCTTCACTCTTATTCTTCCTCTCCCTTTGTCTGTCTGTCTTATTCCCCCCTCCCTTTCTGTCTCTCTCTTTGTCTCCCTTCACTCTTATTCTTCCCCTCCCTTTCTGTCTTACTCTCTCTCTCTCTCATTCTCCCTCTATGCCCCTCTCTGTCTGTCTCCCTTCACTCTTATTCCCCTTACTCTCTCTCATTCTCCCTCCCTTCACTTATTCTTCCTCTCCCTTTGTCTGTCTGTCTTATTCCCCCCCTCCCTTTCTCTCTTCACTCCTATTCTTACTCTCTCCCCGTCTGTCTGTCTTATTCTCCCTTTCCCAGCTTCTGTCTCGCTCTCCCCCTCCCTCTCAATCTGCTCAGAAGGATCCAGAGCATTAAAATACACAAATTAACCCTTAAGCCACAGCAATGCTGAGCAGGATAAAGCATTTACCGAGGGGGGAAAAAACCCCCAACATGAATCTGTTATTTACCTGGAGACTTCCTCATGTTGCCCAGGGAAAACCATGACACGTTATTCTTTATGAATCCTTTTTTAATCAAGTGGTTCTATAACACTGATGTACACACACGTGTGAAATGGTGTTGGAGCGCCAACAGAACAAACAGGAACCGATTAGAAGTGTGTGTGTGATCAGATCGGCAGCTGTAATTTATGATATGTGGCTCATTTTTAACACCAATGCAGGATAAAGTTCAACTTCTGATCATTCGGTCAAACTTTAGCTGAATGTCCCAACTACGTTTCTGGTCATGTGTGTGTGTGGAGAGCGACAGAAAAAAAAAAAACACTTATCTCCACCAACAACGATCAGAATGTTTTCTGATCAAATGAAGTTTCCTCCTCATCAGAGTACGATACGAAACATAGCAAGGGGACAAAAACACAGCGGAGACTCCGCTTTCATCACAATAAAATAACACCGCTGCGTCTGCACGTCGAACTTGTTCACGACGTTAACCTGGTCCCGCGCCTGTGATGCAGCGAGCCTCGTTTATCAAACCCAATACCAACGGATTCATCCCCGAGTCCTTCGCCACAGCGTTTACACCAGATTCAGAGAGCAGACTCGTAGCCTAGCTGTGTAAATTTACACGCGTGGAGATGTACGAGTGCCGAAGAGTTCCAGGTTACGCCGTCGAAATAAACAAGTGGTTCGGACTCGAGTTGTGTTGAACAGAAAAAAATAAACTTTGTTCGTGTCAACAATCTGGAAGAAAAGCTGTAAATGAAGACAGGTGGCACGTGTAAACAGGTGGGAGGGGTTAGTGCGCGTCTGTTTCAGGGATGTGCTGCAGTGGCCGAGCTGCGTTACTGGAAAATTGGGCACGAGGTGCTCTTTCACAGTTTAGTCGCCATTTTGTCGTCTATGGCTCTGCAGGTTTTGCCTTTTAGGGAGTTGTGTGGATAAACACAATGTGTAAATACGTTGAGAACTTTATCGATAAACGAGGCTCACAACATTAATTAGAATTTTTTCCCCCACCCCCAGAGAACATTTAAGCTTCCTCACACCGACCTCGTTTGTAAAATTACCAAAAGAAAAAGAACGATAAAAGAAGTGCGTCATGTTCCTCCGTTTCCGTCCTCGACTGTCCTCCACCATGTCTACTTCCTGGGTCCCTGTTCCCTGCGCAGAGGGCGGGGCTTGACGACGTCCCCGCTTACCCCTCTCAGAGCACTCACCGGAAGCCGATCACGAGATGAAGGAGCTGTGGGCGGGGTTTATAGTCCTCTGATTAAAGACAATACAATAAAGTGATACTTGTAGAATCATCTTTTGTTTTTTTTTTTTGTTTTTTGACATAGCTCCACCCCCCCCCAGTCCCAAATCCGACCGATTTAAAGCGCTTAGTATTTTTTCACGTTGACGAACACTTTGATGGCTCCTGTGAAGTCGGCGGAGAGGAGAACTTCTGTATGATCCGTTTTTAAAGCTCCTGCAAGAGAAGAGAAATATCGTACGTTTAACGTCGGACGTGAAAACGAAAGCCGCGCGACACAGGTTGCCACGGTTACAAGCATTACCTGACGGGATGGGCTCGGATTCGTCGGTGACGTCGCTCTTGCACTCGGTGTCGGGTTTCTCCGCGCTCGGCTCCTGGGGCACGATCAGGTCCGGGTGCGGCGCGAAGATGGCCGACGTCACGACAGCGTTGTGGGCTACGAGAGACATAAACGTTTGTTTCCACACATCAACATCTCGCGTTCGTTACTAGCCAAGACGTCACGGACACCTCCGTTTCGCTTTTACCTTTAATTCCTTCCCAGAAGTCATTGCGGTCCCTCCGTACCGAGGTGAATTTGCTCAGGTCGTGGTACGTGCTCCAGATGTACACGTAGCGATCCTCAGAGCCGCTCACGATGAACGAGTAATCGTGACTAGGAGAGCGGAAGACATGCGGCGGTTAGTTTAGTACATCAAGTAAAAATGATTTTAAAAAGACAATCAGGAATCTGCTACTGACGCGACAGAAAAAAATCTCGCCTTGTACGATTCATAACCCGGCTCCATGGCTGGAATGATTCACTGATTCAAATGAAACGATTCACTGATTCAAATCAACATTTATGATTGAACACTGTATTTATCTTTTTAGTAAGATTTCATTTTCCAGACACAAAGTGTATTGACAAGTGATCGCTCTAGAGAGAAAGAACAACAACCAAATCACAGAAAAGGGCTCGTTGTGGGGGGTGTGGCCACACAAATTGCTTCCTCACCTGAAGCTAGCTTTGATCTGACTGCTGCTGTTCACGTAGCCTTTGTACTTCATGGACAGCGACAGGTCTCTCAGGTCATACAGACGAATGCGAGAGTCGTTCGACGTCACCAGGATCTGACGGGGGGAGAGAAATCTGATTTCATTTAACACTAAAGGGTAAGAGAGTGTGTGTGTGTGTGTGATGATTAATTACCTTATTCTCTCCAGGCAGAGGCTCAATGCCCGTAATCTTGCGGCCCACGCGGTTCCTTCCCCTGGTGGAACGCACGTGGATCTGCGTGTGGTACTTAAGGCGCTGATGGATAAACAAAACACAAAAAAGGGAGAAAAGTCATTTTCTGCATAAATATAAACCATATAGCTGAAAATATGTGCACCCTGACTATCAGACCTAACAATTGTATGGAATGTCCGAGTGCTGTAGCGGTTTATTTATTTTTGCACACACACACACACACACACACCTCGGTGTCATAGAAAATGCAGCGTCCGTCGTAGGTACCGATGACTGCGTATTTGCCGTTCTGGCAGAAGTTTGCGGCCGTGATGAGGCGCGTCTGGCCGTCCACCTCGTTCCACAGGGCCACCTTCTTATCCGGAATGTTCCACAGGCGCAGCTTGCCGTCCAGCGAGCCGCTCAGAAAGTACCGGTCGTCCTGCACAGACACACAGACACACGTTACCCGGCCACGCTTTCCTTGCACAGATACGTCAGAAGCGGACGCGCGGAGGACGCGGCAGCAGCGCTCTCACTCTGGGATGGAAGGCGATCGCCGTGACGAAGTCGATGTGCTGGAAACAGCAGAGGCACTCTCGCCGTGATATGTGCCAGAGGCGCACCGTCTTATCCATGGACGACGACAGCAGGAAGTAGTTCTGTGAAGACAGGAAGGCGTCAGTCGGGAGTCAATCGACTGAGACGGGCGGAAGAGACGGGCGTCAAACTCTCACCTTTGACCACGAGAGGTCTAGGAGGTCGGCTGTGTGGCCTTTGTACTTGCAGAAGGGAATCTGCCTGAAGGGGACGGTTTTGTCTTCGAGGTCAGAGTCGTCCACCGCCGCTCCCGCTGACTGGCGCGCAGGAGAGAAAGAGCGAGATCAACATTAATGTTTACATTTAGCAGATGCGCTCATCCAGAGAATTACAGAAGCCTGTTCTATAAAACAGGTGTGTGTGTGTGTGTGTGTGTGTGTGTGTGTGTGTGTGTGTGTCTTACCCCTCCTTCAGTGTCAGACTTGGAGGAGCATAAACTCTCTTGAGATGGCGATGGCGAGACGCGACCTAAAGCCAAAGAATAAAATGTGATGCACATATAAATAAAGTGTGTGTGTGTGTGTGTGTGTGTGTGTGTGTGGATATAAAAATAAAATAATAGAACACTGTTGTGCTGTTGTAGTAAAATCAACAGCAGGACGTTTTTACCCTCTGTGTTATATTTGATTCTCATGTTGTTAAAGTAGTCGTAGGCGTTTTTTAGGACCCAGATGCGAACCATATTGTCCTGCCCGGCTGTAGCCAGGAGCCGGCCGCAGTGAGAGAACTTCATCGTCCAGACTGCTCCCTGACCACACACACACACACAATAACATAACTCATTTAACTGTTCAGTTCCTCTGTTCCCTCCTCCTCCCCCTTCCTCCTCCTCACCATGTGCTCTCCGCTGAGGTCCTGCACCACTCGGACGTGGTCAAAGTCGAATGGGCCCTTAAAGCCGTGCGCCGCTTTGAATTTGACGGGCCGCGTGTACGGCATGCCCTCGTCGTCGCTGGACGACGGCTCGTCCTGCTCCGAGTGGAACACCTCGTCCCGCACGCTCTTCACCTTGTTGACCGCGCGTTCGCCGTACTCCTCCGCCAGGTGCTTCGCCCGCTTCACCGACTTCCCCAGGAACTTCTTCAGCTGCGTGCTGCACGGAAAAAAACTGAGTGAGAAGAGCAACCAGAGAGCAGGAGAAAACAAAAAAAGAGGTCAAAAGGATGATGATGATGATGATGATGATGGAGACAACGGGAAGAAGCAGTGAAGACAGGTGACAGGAATAGAAGATAAATTTAACATATCAAAAGATGGAGAAGAATAGGAAGAGGACGGTGCAGAGAACGATGAGAATGTAAAGGAAAACCGGACGAGGACGAGATGACGATCAGTCATCAAAAGCAGGTGAGGAACAATGTTTTTGTTTGTTTTACGTTTTCTGTTTGAGCTTCCCTCCGTCCGAGTCGGTCAGCGGAGCCTGACTCTTATCATCGTCGTCTGACTGAGCGGCGTCGTTCCTGTAGGGAGAGAAATATGCCGAGTCACACCGTGGATCTAAATCCTGCTCTAGCGTGTATTGTTAGCAGTAATAAAATGATACAAAGCTGTTAGCACTAGCATTCAGGCATCGTTAGCCATTCCAGGAACAAGCGCTCCTTTAAATTCCTTCAGTGTCATTTAAAAAAATAAAAAGCAAGGAGAGAAGAGAGTCACGCGTTGGGAGCGTGGAGAACGGGATTATGGGTACACTTCACTCTGGGAAACACCCGGGGACACGGCCTAACAAATAAAGGCATGACAGGGAAGCAGCTGTATTTTAAGAACGTGTTCGTTTGCGCCAAATGACCTGAGCTGTGTCATGTGACCTTCTTCTAATCTAATCTGAGAGAGTAGTAGTGTGTTGGAGTTGAACAAACGTTCCCGGATGTGACGTAAACGCTTTCCTTCCTTTGTTATGGACACGCTAAAGTCGTGCATTATGGGAAATCTCATATCAGACGTGCTAGTCGTACGTGATGTACTCCTTGGTCCTCCTCATGATGTGCAGTGTGAGTGGGTTGATTCCTGCTGGGAGTTTCTCCTCGGCCTGGTTCAGAGGGATCTCCTCACCCGTGTCCAGGTTCTTAATCATCACGCTCGCCAGGATCTCCTGCACGGACAAGAAAAATCCTGAATAAACAACTGGAGACCTGAGATCTAAGATCTCCCTCACGTATGTAGCAGTACCTCATCAGTGAGCTCTCTGCCCGAGTTAGAGCGCGGTCTCTGGGGTCCAGGAGTTTCACTACCGCTAGGACTGGGCTCTCGCTCATCGCTTTCCTACACACACACAAACAAACATCACACCAACATCATACACACAAATGTAGAACTTGTGTGTGTGATGTAATGAAGAGCGCCAGCTCACCTGTGCAGTCACCACTTTATTCCCGCTGGTGGCGCTGGCGAGGTCCAGAGAGTGCTGCAGCTCTTTAGCGAGTCCTCTGGTGCTGGAGTTTGGACTGACCAGTCCACACGGCTCCTCCGCTCCATCTGCGGACACTGACCAATCACGGCACAGCAAACTTATTTTAACATCGCACCTCCATCTAGTTCATGTGTAACGCACAAGACCGTCTGATTCAGAACCTTAACAATCACGCGCTTTAATAACGAGCAACTTGTTTATTCTGTTTAGTCTAGAGAATAACAGGAGAACGAATAAAACTGACGTCTCACCGTCCAGCCTCGTGGGCCGGATGGTTTCCTGAGATTTCTTACTGGCGGGGAGAGAGGGGCGAGCCGGGGGTGGCGGCCTGGGAGGCACAGCCCCGCTCGGAGGTGGCGGTCTCGTCGGTGGAGTTTTCTTGGTGCTCGCGACGATATCTGGCTCCACCGTAAACTGCCTGGGAGGCTTCGACGGCCCGGACGAGTCCGACTCCGGTTTGTCTCCGAGTGGCATCTGATCCAAGATGTCCCCCGTTTTGGGCGCGTCCAAGTCGGAGGATTGAGACAGCCCCAGAGCACGCGTGACGTCCGGAGGAGGCGGTACTTCCTGAGAGACCCGAGCTCCTTCAGGAGCCGCTTCCTGCGTGTCCGGGGTGTCCTGCGACATCACTTCCTGTTCGACATCAGGAGCCGCAGGGAGATCTGGAGCTACTGGCAGGGAGGAGGCGGAGCTTTTCTCCTCAGAGCTCAACAGGTCCTCCTCAACTCCACCCCCTTTCTGACTCTCCTCTATAATACTGTCAATGATCTGGAGAGATAGGACACAGATGGATTAGAAGAGGCGTGGCCCAAAAAAAATGTCACATGACCTTTCCAAATTGCAAAATCGTGTATATTATATACGTTCCATATAACACGTTTTGAGTCATAACAATGAAGTCATCATTACGATTCATCCACATTCAAATCGCCCAAACATCAAACATTTGCATCCCTTAGCTTGTTTAATCGGATTTTTTCGGCTACCGGTTGCTATGGCGAGAATGAGGATGAACCGTTCAGGACCAAGTGCGCGAAAACGAAAACCAAGCCTAGATCTGATGTTCTTGGCTTCTCCTGGCTCTAGGTTTGGTGGAACTGTCAGAAAAGCATTTCCCTTCATACACACGTTAACGTCGTTATTATTTAACATTATTGCTAAAGAATTGTTGTCTGGCCTCCACGCACAGCCCATAATCGTTGTCACGGGTGTCTGATCACACGCGCAGCGGTTGTATTCGCTGGTTTTATTTCCTCGTCCCCAGTGTATGCTACGCTGCCGTCTCCTGGAACGCAGGGAATCAGTAGCAGGACTGAAGAGGCGTGGGTTTGTTAAGGAAACACTTCTGCTGGGTGTCTGAAAGCGCCGCTGTGGCAACAAAACACGGCTTTTGTTCTCGGACGGAGTGAGCTTGGGACTCGGCCAAGACACACACACACAGAGACCAGAGTAGCTCAGCGTTACGCTGTTTACAGGCCGACATTCATCTAAAGCAGAGAAACGAGTGTAACCTGCAGAGAGTCATCGTGGCGAGGCTCTGACACAGCAGCTTCTTCCTGCGCCGGGTTCTCCATACCCTGTGGACGATCAGAAGGGGGAGGATGGGTTAAAAACTAAACTAAATACTCACATCACTATTCGTTCACGCAGTTTAATCTTTCTACGCAGTCTTATCACGTCTAAAGGAGTTCCTCTGATCACATTATTAAATCACCAGGCCCGCCCACTTTCACACGTTTTCACGCCGGAAATCACACCGAAATACACCAATAGAGCGGTCTCGACAAGAACGCGCGAATTGATCCGATCAGCGTATTAATCTGGAACCACTGACAGTCACGTGAGCGAACACGTCGATATTAATCAATACCGCCTGTTGTGGCTTTTAATATGAATATGTTTACCTTACGTTTATTTACAAGATAGCGTGCTCCAACCTGCATTTAGGACCTATACGCATTCCAAATGTACAGTCTCTCTCACGGTCTACCACGGATACGGAGCAACAATTTTTCAAACATCACTGCACTTCGGTTTCTCATCGGTTTTTCCGTCCAATTAAACGCTCTCCGGAATCTGAAGTGTCAAGTGTTTCAAGTCGCTTCATGTGGACTGTAAACAAAACCCCAAAAAAAAATGATCAAATAGGCCACGCCCACTTCAGGTTCAAATCCGAACACACATTGATAGGACTGAAAAAGATGTACATTGCGTTAAACGTCTACTTTGCGGCTCTGCGTTAATCGTGTGGTGATGACATCACAATACCGGTTTAAGCAGGCATTCTGATGCTGATGCGCTGAGCACGTGACTCGGAGGCAGATTGTGGACCGAGTGTGACGCGCTCGTTTCGCAGTCACTCGGCACAATCGCGCAGGCTGAAGCGATTCCCGAACCCAAAACAACGTGTGGGCGCCGTCTCTACCATCTGCCCATTTCAGCGCTCACGAGACTACAGACGACCGGCAGAGACGCATCCCACGGCGCTCGCGACGCTCACGCCGACTCTACACCTCTGTAATAATAAATACATTACAGGTTTTAACGCAACAATTTATAAGAAGGATCGTGATCCGTACCTGACATTTGGGAAGCACGAACTTCGCAGGTGACCTGAGGAAACAAATAAAATAAATAATACCTTTGAAAACTTGACACTCTACAATGTATTACCATCCTTTTAAAGAAGGCTGTAATGCACTACTCTTGGATTATTGTGGAATAACAGAGAGGGGGGGGGGGGGGGGGGAG